>PVJI01004153.1:0-112370 GCA_004026765.1 Micronycteris hirsuta | reverse complement strand
TCTTCCTCCATTATCCTTATCGTATTCTTCATTTGTTCAATTATTTGCGTCCACCTTTCTTCCAGTTTTGTTAGCATTTTGATTATAAGCATTTTAAACTGAGCATCTGATAGGTTGACTATGTCGTCATCCGTTAGTTGTAATTTGTTCTGATCTTTCATTTTGGCCATTTTCATTCTTTTTATCTCGGTGCACTTGTTGGCTCGCCAGTGCCGGCAACCTGGGTCACTTTTTCGGGTGACGTTGCCTCTGGGGGTGGGGCCTGGGAGGAAGCAATGGCGACCTCCAATCACCGCGGGCTCCTGTCACTCCTCCGCTCCCCAGTTCCCCACCGCCTTTTCCGCCAGACTCAGTTCTGCTTGCTCAGCCCTGGCCTCTCTCCGGCAGCGTGGCTGGCTTGTGGGATTCACCCGTTGTTCGGGGCCACGCCCTGTTCAGGCACTGGCGGCGTGAGTCCCTCTGTGAGAGCTGCCTCTCACTGCACTCCTCCGCTTGGTTCTGCCCCGCTTACCGGCCTGAATGTTCGTCCTCTCCAACCTCCTGGGTGTCGGACTTCCCTTCAGTTCCTTTCTGTCCGTTCTGGTTGTTTAATTTTTCACTACTGCGTTCGTTGTTTAGACACTCTGGATGTGCGGGCGGCGAGTGCGTCCACCTACGCTGCCATCTTGGCGGAAGTCCTCCCATTTTTCTCTCTTGACATTGTCACAGATCTTAAAGACTGGTAGAAACTTAGAAAAATAATGCAAGAAGTAAAGGGGTGTTAATATGCTCACAAATCCTATAGTTTGTTACCTTGAAACACTTATTAACAGACCTATAGGTCTTCAGTCCCCCAAGAGCACCTCAATAAGAGGATTGAGGTTCTGATTCCCAGTTGGAAGAAAAATTGCTGTGAACTAATAGAACATAAGAGAGGAATGTATATAGAATATTGCTTTAAAGATTTATAGTTGTATTTTCATTTAAATAATTTTCTTTTACCAAATACAATATATTTAAAAAACTGCATTAGAAACATATGTCAGTCATTTGCTGTAAAGGATGATCGAATCCAAAAAGAATTTCAACAAGTATTTGGAAATGTGCCAAGTACTTGCATTATTAAAAATAATATGAAAGTTTCAGGTCTTTCTTAAAATGATAGAAAATATCAATGACTACTTAAGGCATTCGTTATATGTACTACAATATTGAAAAAAAATTGACTATATCTAAAGACATCCATTAATGAATAAAGGAGGATAGTGTATAAACCATATCAGAATGATGAGGAATTTCAAGATATTTGAATATTAGTTATGATTTTTTCTTCAGTGTTATATTTTCAAATGCACTCCTAATTCAGAAGATATAATAAAAATTGTATCTGTGTGACAAGGCTCTGAACTGTTTACCTTTTTGGTGTGAATCATATTTTCTGTTCCTGTACCTCTGTTGTATGTCGGTTTTATACTAATTCCTGACAGGAAAATACCTTTTGCTTTCTTTTTTCTTTTGCACCGTGTTTTTCTTTTTGTAGCTTTTAATTTACCCTAGAGATTGAAATAAAATTTATGATGACATAATACTAATAATAAAATAAAATTATTTTGTTTGATGAGTCTTGAAAAATATGGTTAAAATTACTACTTACCATTTATTTAGTAGAGCTTATTATACACCCTGCAGTGTATGAAGCCCATGTCATCTCAGTCCTTAAAGTAGCCTTATGAAAGGAGTGTTCTTATCCTCATTTTGCAGATGGGCAAACCAAAGTTAGCTGAGCTTAAATATGTAGCTCAGTGTCATACAGATAATAAGTGATAAACCTGAACCTGGACTTCAAACCCATGTGTCTTTGATCCCTTTTACATCGAATCCGTGCATACTCTATATTGTCCAACTAAATGGGTCAGATTTATTTGTGATCTCACAATTTTGATAGATAACATTTTTCTGCACTGTCCAGTAAGGTAGCCTCTTGCCACATGTAGCTCTTTAAATTAAAATTAATTAAAATAAAATTAAAAATTTATTTCTCATTTACATTAGCCACTTCATATTCGCAGATAGCTACATGTAATTGGTAGCTACATTATTAGACCGTGCAGATATAGAACATTTCCATCATTTTAGAAAGTTCTGTACTATGCTTTCCAATAGGCATTCAGAGAAAGTGCTTGTGATATAATTAAATGGTAAAAGATGACTGGAAGACGTAGGTCTTTATCTTCTACTTAGATAGCAATCTATTTAGATTGCTTCTTTAACTTCCTGACTAATATTTTTGAGGTCTGCAGAATTTAAGTTTTTGAACAGATTTATTAATGTTAACTAATGCTGTTAGTAAACAATCATGTTCTTCATTCTTGAACCTTCAGAACTGCTGTTGTTAAAAAGCTATATAATTCTTATAAAATGTTCTGGCATTTAAACAGTTCTCAGACCCTTTGAGTTCTAAATACTTAAAATTTTTTAGCAGGAATTATGTCAGAATAGCACATTAGAGTGAAAAAATACTGAAGCAAAGATCTGTTACTTTCTGCTCTAACCTTAAATTTGTGTTCTTCCATTTTGTTAAGTCTTTTGAAAATGTTTCTATGGAATCAGTGGACTCATCCAATGAAAAAGGTAATGCTTAACATACTTTAATACTTTCCCCGACTTTTTGCAATTACCATCAATAAATGCTTGAATTTTTATAAATGTTTTAGATCTCTTCTTGCTTAGTAACCCAATATATATTTATTTTAACATAAACTGATATGTAAAGTTTTACATATAAAACTGAAGGAAAAAACCTACCAGGGTAGATAGTGTGATGATAGCGACTGATCAAGAATTATATTGGGCTTGTAACTTGATGAATAATAGAAACACATATTAAGATAAAAAATACATTTCATCTTCTCTGACCACAATGCTATTAAACTAGAAATCAATAACAAGAAAAACACTGAAAAACACACAAAGACATGGAAGCTAAATAACATGTTACTAAATAATGAATGGGTCAACAACGGGGTCAAGGAAGAAATCAAAAGATACCTTAAAACAAATGAAAATGAGGACACAATAATCCATAATCTGTGGGACACTGGGAAAGCAATCCTAAGAGGGTAATTCATAGTGTTACAGGCCTAACTCAAAAACAAGAAGGAGCTCAAATAAACAATCCAACTTCATACTTGAAGGAGCTTGAAAAAGAACATCAAACAAAGCCCAAAGTGAGTAGAAGGAAGGAAATAGTAAAGATCAGAGCAGAAATAAATGAAATAGAGTGCAAAAAAGTGTGTGTTATATGTGGCAAAATACAGTATCTCCCCAGGCAAGGGAAACAAAAGAAAAAATAAACAAATGGAACTACAGCAAACTAGAAAGGTTTTGCAAGGCAAAGAAAATCATCAACAAAATAAAAAGACAACCCACAGAATGCAGAATGGGAGAACATGTTTGCCAATACATTTGATATGTGGTTAATATCCAAAATATGTAAAGAACTTATAAAACTCAACACCAAAAAAACCTCCAAACAACCCAATTAAAAAATGGGCAAATGACCTGAATAGACACTTCTCCAAAGAGGACATACGGATGGCCAATAGGCATATGAAAAGATCTGCAACATCACTAATCATCAGAGAGTTGCAAATTAAAACCACAATGAGATACCATCTCATATCCGCCAGAATGGCCATCATCAATAAATCAACAAACAAGAAGTGCTGGTGAGGATGTGGAGAGAGGGATACCCTGGGTACCCTTTTGTCCCGTTGGTGGGAATGCAGAGTGGTGCAGCTACTGTGGAAAGCAGTATGGAGATACCTCAAAAAGTTAAAAATGGATCTGCCTTTTGACCCAGCAATCCCACCTCTGGGCATATATCCAAAAGAACCCAAAACACTAATGAGAGATCATAAGCACCCCTAGGTTCATTGCAGCATTATTTACAGTCTCCAAGATATGGAAGCAGCCCAAGTGGTCATCTGTAGATGAGTGGATAAAACAACTATGGGACATTTACACAATGGAATTCTACTTGGCAGTAAAAATTAATAAAATTTTATCCTTTGCAACAGCATGGATGGACCTGGAGAACATTAAGCCAAGTGAAATAAGCCAGTCAGAGAAAGACTGATACTATGATTTCACACATACGTGGAATGTAATGAACAAACTGAACTAACAAGCAAAACATAGACTCATAGATGGAGAGCAGATGACAGCTAGTGGCAGGGGTGGTTAGGGGGTGGAGGGATTGAGCAAAAAGGAAAAATGACCCATGGACATGGACAGCAGAGCTGGGAGGAGGGGGTATACAGGGACTAAGTGGTAATGGAAAAAAATAAAATAAAGATTAAATAAAATATAAAAAAGATAAAAAATACATTGTAATTTGAGACCGTTATAAGTGTGACCTTTTAATTCTAAATTTGTTTCTTTCATTGAAGAACATCTTAGGTTTTGAATGTTCCTTTGTTTAGGAGTTACTTGGTCATATTTAATATACTTACCTTAATATTTTTATTTTTAGGAAATTTTTCTCCTGTAGACCTAGACAGCATGCTGTTAAAGAACACCGACTCTGTAGAACTGGCTTTGTCATATGTTAAAACATGGTCAAAATATACCAAGAACATAGTGTCATGGGTTGAAAAGAAGCTCAACTTGGGTAAGTAGCCCTTTGGTCATCTGACTAACTTCGGATTGTAAGAACTAAATTGTTTGAAATTCATTTGCTACAGACTGTGAGTAATAGGATTCCAGATCAGTAGTTTGTTTCATTCTGGTAAATAAAATCATTGTCCATTTTCTCTTCTTGAAATAAAAAAGACTGATCTAACAATAAATGTACTTATTGACTATTACTGTAGGGCAACCACTACATCTGGAGACACAAAGACAAATTGTATACTGTGTTGGACTTTAGGAAGTTATACTTTAGTAGTAAAAAGAAATGCAATCAGATAATATGGTAAAAGGAGATAAAACCAACAATAGATGTATGAACAGAAGATAGTGGAAACATATAAGGAACATCTTTTTTTTTTTAAAGATTTTATTTATTTATTTTTAGACAGAGGGGAAGGGAGTGGGGGAGAGAGAGAGAGAGAAATATCAATGTGTGGTCGCCTCTCATGTGGGCCCCACTGAGGACCTGGCCTGCAACCCAGGCATGTGCCCTGACTGGGAATCGAACTGGTGACCCTTTGATTGCCAGCCTGCGCTCAGTCCACTGAGCTACACCAGCCAGGGCAGGAACATCTTAATAGCTAATGTTTTTCCAATGTTTATTGTCGACAAAATGCTTTTATATTGATTTTCTCTTTTAATCCTTACCAGAACGCTGGGAAATGGACAAGAATTATTATCCCCCTTTTTACAGCTGAGACAAATAAGATAGGTGATCTGCTTAATGTTAGATTGCAGTTTTGCCTAAGATCACATAGCAATCACTGGAAGAATATAGAATTAATCCAAATCCAGTGCTCTTTTTACCACATTATTTGCTTTTAATAGAGAATGCCCTTCAGATAAATAGTCCCTACTCCCCAGGTGAAGTCTAAACAAGTGTGTTTTGAAAGTTTCCCAGTTGATTTTGACTAACATTTCCGATGCAGAATCACAGCATCCCATATTTGTTTTATTTACTCATCTTCTGATGGACACTTGGGCTGCCTCCATATCTTGGAGACTGTAAATAACACTGCAGTGAACATAGGGGTGCTTATGTTCTTTTGAATTAGTGTTTTGGGTTCCTTTGGATATATTGCCACAAGTGGAATTGCTGGGTCAAAAGGTAGATCCACTTTTAATTTTTTGAGGTATCTCAATACTGCTTTCCATAGTGGCTGCACCAGTCTGCATTCCCTCTAGCAGTGCATAAGGGTTCCCATTGCTCCGCATCTCTGTCAATAATTGTTTGTTGATTTATTGATGATGGATAATCTGGCAGATGTGAGATGGTATCTCATTGTGGTTTTAATTTGCAACTCTCTGATGATTAGTGATGTTGCAGATCTTTTCATATGCCTATTGGCCATCCGTATGTCCTCTTTGGAGAAGTGTCTATTCAGGTCATTTGCCCATTTTTTAATTGGGTTGTTTGTTTTTTTTGGTGTTGAGTTTTGTAAATTTTTAATAAATTTTGGATATTAATCCCTTATCACAGATATCAGCGTATATGTTCTCCCATTCTGTGGTTATACAATGGAATACTGCTTGGCCATAAAAAAAAGTTTTACCCTTTGTGACAGCAGGGATGGACCTGGAGAACATTATGCTAAGTGGAATAAGCCAGAGAAAGACAAATACCATATGATTTCACTCATGTGGAATCTAATGAACAAGCTGAACTAACAATACAAGTAGAGAAAGACTCATAGACAAAGAACAGGATGACAGCTAAGGGACGGGAAAGTAGGAGGTAGAAGGACTGAGCTAAAAGGAAAAAGGACTCATGGACATGGCCAACAGTGTGGTAGTTGCAACAAGGGGAGGGAGGTGTAAGGGGACTAAATAGTAATGGAAAAAAATACAATAAAAAATAAAAGTTTCATAGTGTCATATCAACATGTGAATAGTATTTGTGATCACATATTAATTGGAGAATTACAAATAATTTTGGAGTGTGGAGGGGATAAATAAGTTATTTTATCTTCTGATGCTTTCTTTGACCTTTTCAGAATTGGAGTCCAGTAGAAATATTGTCAAGTTGGCAGAGGCAACTAGAACTAACTTTGGACTACAGGTAAGTATTCAGTGAACTGCTGGGGTTCTGTATCAAGAGATTATTCAGATGAACGCCTGCTAGTGCCTTGCAAAATCAGAGAACTTCATAATTAATATAGAGAAGAACTTAAATGCTAAACTTTTTATTAACAGAATAAAATCCTTTTAAATTGACCTGGATACCTATTATGAAAATAACCTAGGAAATTCACAGTTTTATATGAATGTTATTTTGTTAGATACTAATTTTACTCATTTAATAATTAATTAATCATTAATTTTCTTCAGTATTTTTCCCATGGTCATATTTATAAATAGATATTTTTCTTAAAAAGAGGTGTAACTTCAAATTTCTCTTTTTGAAGAAGTGTAGTGGAAGGTGGGTCTGGAATTCTAGTGCCACTTCTGTTGGAAAATTTACTTTTCAATTTTAAATTTTAGGAGTTTATGCCACTGCAGTCTGTGTTTACCGGTGCCCTTCTTAATGATATAGAGAGCAGTCACCTCCTACAACAAACAATTGCAGCTCTCCAAGCCAACAAATTTGTGCAGGTAAAAATTTATATGTATAATACACATTTTTTTTTTAAAAAAAAAGCATACCTTTAGAAAACAGCTTTTCTTTCTTCTTTTAAAATGCTTTTGACAGCCTCTACTTGGGAGGAAAAATGAAATGGAAAAACAAAGGAAAGAAATAAAAGAACTTTGGAAACAGGAACAAAATAAAATGGTTAGTATTATTGTTATTTTTTTAATATATTTTATTGATTATGCTATTACAATCGTCCCATTTTTCCCCATTATTTCCCTCCACCCCGCACCCCTCTCCTACCATCACCCCCCCACCCCCCCAAGCTTTTTTCATGTCCATGGGTCACACATACATATATAAGTTCTTTGGCTTCTCCATTTCCTATACTATTCCTAACCTCCCCCTGTCTATTTTGTAACTACAATTTATGCTTCTTATTCCCTGTACCTTTTCCCCCATTCTTCCCCCTCCCCCTCCACAATGAATCCTCCATGTGATCTCCATTTCTGTAAATCTGTTCCTGTTCTAGTTGTTTGCTTAGTTTCTTTTTGTGTTTTTGTTTTTTTAGGTTTGGTTGTTGATAGTTGTGAGTTGTCATTTTACTGTTCATATTTTTTATCTTCTTTTTCTTAGATAAGTCCCTTTAACATTTCATATAATAAGGGATTGGTGATGGTGAATTCCTTTAACTTGATCTTATCTGGGAAGCACTTTATCTGCCCTTCCATTCCAAATGCCAGCTTTGCTGGATAGAGTAATCTTGGATGTAGGTTCTTGCTTTTCATGACTATGAGTACTTCTTTCTAGCCCCTTCTTGCCTGCAAGCTTTCTTTTGAGAAATCAGCTGGTAGTCTTATGGCAGGGGTGTCAAACTCATTTTCACCAGGGGCCACTTCAGCCTCTTGGTTGCCTTTAAAGGGCCAAATGTAATTTTACAACTGTATAAATGTAACTACTCCTTAACAAGAGGCAAGGAGCTCAGCGCTGCCATAGGCTAAAACAAGGTGGAGCGCCAGATTTGGCCCACAGGCCTTGTGTTTGCCACCTGTGTCTTATGGGAACTCCTTTGTAGGTAACTGCTTTTCTCTTGCTGCTTTTAAGATTCTCTCTTTATCTTTGATCTTGAGTAATATAACTATGATGTACCGTGGTGTGTGCTTCCTTGGGTCCCACTTCTTTGGGACTCTCTGAGCTTCCTGGACTTCCTGGAAGTCTATTTCCTTTGCCAGCTTGGGGAAGTTCTCCTTTATTATGTTTTCAAGTAAGTTTTCAATTTCTTGCTCTTCCTCTTCTTCTGGCACCCTTGTGATTTGGATGTTGGAACATTTAAAGTTGTCCCAGAGGTTCCTAAGCCTCTCCTCATTTTTTTTTTTTTATTCTTGTTTCTTCATTCTGTTCTGGTTGAATGTTTATTTCTTCCTTCTGCTCCAAACTGTTGATTTGAGTCCTGGTTTCCTTCCCTTCACTGCTCGTTCCCTGTACATTTTCCTTTATTTCACTTTTCATAGCCTTCACTTTTCCCTCTATTTGGTGACCATACACAACCATTTCCGTGAGCATCCTGAGTACCAGTGTTTTGAACCGTGCATCTGATAGGTTGGCTATCTCTTCATCGCTTAGTTGTATTTTTCCTGGAGCTTTGATCTGTTCTTTCATTTGGGCCATATTTCTTTGTCTCAGCACACCTGTTATGTAGTAAAGGTCAGAGCCTTAGGTGTTCACCAGGGCGGGGCAACCTACTTTGTTGCGTTGTGACGCTATATGTGGGGGAGGAGGACAGAGAGGGAACAATGGCGCTTGCTCAGCTCTCCAGCCAGCTTTCAGTCACTTCCCCCACTACCCACAAGCAAATTGGGCCCTTCTGGTGCTGATTCCCAGGTGGGTGGACTTGTGGACATTCTAGGACCCTGTGAGTCTCTCCAATAAACTCTCCTGTGAGTCTGGGAGTTTCTCCTGCTGCCACCTCAACCCCCACAGGTGTTTTCAGTCAGAGGTTTTGAGGTTTCATTTCTCCACCCTAGAACCTTCGGTTGCACGGTCTGTCTCACTCCCCAATTGTTCTTCCCGGTTTATCTGTACACAAATGTGGGACCTCCTGCTCCACTAGCCACTGCCTTGCCATGAGTCCTCTCCACCCGGTTGCCTGTCTTCGCCCCTCCTACTGGTCTGGATGAATGTTTCTTTAACTCGTTGGTTGTTGGAGTTGCATACAATTCGACTTTCTGGCAGTTCTGGTTATTTTTTGGTTTTAAATTTGTTGTTGTCCTTCTTTTGGTTGTGTGAGGAGGCAAAGTGTATCTACCTATGCCTCCCTGTTAGCTGGAAGTCTAAAATGGTTAGTACTATAATATGTGAATATCTAAAATCTGTAGTACATAAGCAACTACTCTTGGAAGATGCATACATTACACCATAGTTTTTCTAAAATGCTGTATTAAGTGTCTTGCTGAATATGATAAAGAAAGCTGTAATTTAGTGTTTCTCTCTTACTTTTTTCCATGTAGCTTGAAACAGAGACTGCTCTTAAAAAGGCAAAATTGTTATGCACACAACGTCAAGATGAATATGAAAAAGCAAAATCTTCCATGTTTCGTGCAGAAGAGGAGCATCAGTGCTCAAGTGGTGGATTAGTAAAAAATCTCAACAAGCAGCTGGAAAAAAAGCGAAGGCTAGAAGAGGAGGCTCTTCAAAAAGTAATGATTTTTTTTGATATTGTTATTTGCAAAGTAACAAGCCAAAACTTTGCTTCTCAAACTTTAGCATGCAGCAGGAACACCTGGAAAGCCTGTTAAAAAGGACTGCTGGGCCACACCCCCAGAGCTGCTGATTCCCTAGGCCTCGGGTTAGCCCCAGACAACTTGGCATTTCTGACAAGTTCCCAGGGGGTCCACACTTTGAAAACCACTATGCTAAGGGACTTGTGCTTATCTTTTGAATTTTTGGGTTTGTTTGTGAGAGAAGTATCTTAAATAAGGCAGTAGTTTCATATTTTTGACTTGATTCTTTAGTAAGTTCACCTTTTTGGAAACTGAGTGTTTATGTACTAATTTTAATACCTGGAAACAATGCCAGGATGAAGCTTTTGTATTTATGAAATATAATAAAGTGGACATTTATTTTATAGGCAAGCAATATACTAATTGTAAATTGTATATAACTATTCATTAAAGTTAAGTGCCCTTGAAACACTGACCAAAAGAAATTATTTATCTTTAGAAATATTCTATTTAAAACATAAATATTTCAGAATTTTATACATAAAGGTTTTTCTATTATATAAATTGAGCTTTATTGCGGTAGTATTTTTTTTAAATATCGAGTATAAGGATTAGTGTGGTTCTTTTTTCTGTTATTTCTGAAGGTAGAAGAAGCAAATGAATTCTACAAAGTCTGTGTGATAAATGTTGAAGAAAGACGAAATGACCTAGAAAATATTAAAAGAGAAATTTTAGCACAACTCCGGAAACTTGTTTTCCAGTGTGATCTTACCCTTAAAGCTGTAAGTAATGTTTTCAGTACTTTGAAGGCAAGAAGGAAAAAAAGTGTTTATCTGCAGGGGAGAGAGATGCTTGGTGTTTCATGATTAAATTAAATCCCATGATTCTTACGGAATTTAATTTCTGCTGTTAATGGAACATTTAGAGTTTGAAAATAGACTTTCAGTTTTCACTAGTTGTATATGGTTTCAGATACATTTTTTATCTGGTTTATCCCACTCTCACCTAATGAATAGAGGATTTGTTTCATTAAAATTCATGTCTGGGCCCTGGCTGGTGTAGCTCAGTGGATTGAGCACGGACTTGGAACCAAAGTGTCCCGGTTCGATTCCCAAGCACATGCCTGGGTTGCAGGCCAGGTCCCCAATGAGGGCCATGTGAGCAGCAACCATACATTGCTGTTTCTCTCCCTCTCTGTCTCCCTCCCTTCCCCTCTCTCTAAAAATAAATAAATAAAATCTTAAAAAAAAAAAAATTTCATGTCTGAGACTTTGAAATTACCTCTATACTACTGTCGATTTTTTTGGTGGATTTGACCCCTGAAACTTCTATCAGCAATATGAAATCTATTCTTCAAAATTAGAGTAAACTAAATAGTAAAATTGAGCCCAGTATTTTATTTTTTTAAACATTTTATATATGTATATATATATGTATGTATTTACTTATTTTAAAGAGGGGAAGAGAGGGAAGAGAGAGACATCAGTGCTCAAAGGAAGCACTGATCAATTGCCTCTTGCCCGCCTCCAACCAAGGACCCAGCCCACAACCCAGGCATGTGCTTGACCAGGAATCAAACTGGCAACCTTTAGGTTTCGGGGATGATACCCATCCCACTGAGCCATACCAGTCAGGGCGAACCCAGTCATTTATTTGAAGACAAAACAGTCCTGCCCTGAAGTGTTTTCATTTGCCTCTTTAAACTTGTTTTTGTAAAAAATTTACCAAAAAAACACCCTTTCTTGGTTGTATATTTTACAAGTTTTAACGCATGTATAAATTTGTGTAACCGCCACCACCATGATAATTGGAATTCAGAGCAATTCCATCACTCCAAACAATCTTCATGCTGCGCCTTTGCAATCAAACTCTCCACCCACCCCTGACCCCTGGCAAGTATTGATGTGTGTTCCATCTTTCTCGTTTGCCCTTTTCAGACGAGATCGGGCGCATTCAGGGTGGTATGGCTGTAGACTCGTTTGCTCTTTTCAAAAACACAGCTTTTGATTTCATTGGGTTTTCCCTTTTTTAAAAAAATCATTTATAGTTGATTTGGCTTTATTTTGCTTTTGTTTTTAACTACTTAAAGGTAGAAATTTAGTTTGTTCATCAAGACCTCCCTGCTTTTTAAATGTAATTATTTAATGATTTACATTTCCCTTTAAGCACTGCTTATCTACATCCCACTAATTTTGAATTATGTATTTTCATTTGTGTACATTTCATAATGTTTTCTAATTTACAGTAAGACTTTATCTTTGACCTGTGAATAATGTCAAATTTGTTATTTATTTTCCAAGTATTTGATGATTTTCTGGCTATCTTTCTGATATTCATTTCTATTTTAAATCTGTCTTGGTGAGAGATATACTTAGTATGATTTGAGTTCTCTTAAATTTGTTGTGCTTTGTTTTATGATTCTGCCTTGGTGAATGTTCCATGGGTACGCTCTAAAAGAATGTTTATTCTGCTGCTGTTAGCTGGAGTGTTCTGTAAATGTCAGTAATTCCTGTTGGCTTATGGTGTTAATTATTTCTTTTATATCCTTGATTTACTTCTATGAATTCCTGAGAAAGGAGTTTTGAAGTTTTCAACATATTGTATATTTTTAGTTCTATCAGTTTTTACTTTATTTTGAAACTGTTAGATGGCTTTACATAATAACTGTTATATATATTCTTAGTGAGTTAATCCTTTTATCCTTAAGAAATGTTTCTCTTTATCCTGGTAATTTTCCTTGCATTTTAGTGTGCTTTTTTTTTTTTTAAATTTTTTTTTTTAAAGATTTTATTTATTTATTTTCAGAGAGAGGAGAAGGGAGGGAGAAAGAGCAATGTATGGTTGCCTCTCACATGGCCCTCACTGGGGACCTGGCCCACAACCCAGGCATGTGCCCCGACTGGGAATCGAACCAGGACCATCTGGTTCCCAGCCCGCGCTCTATCCACTGAGCTACACCAGTTGGGCAGTGTACTTTATTTAATATTGATATAGCTATTTCAGTTTTCTTTTATTTTTAGCATGGTGTATATTTTTCCATTTTTTACTTTTAACTTAATATATTTCAAGTGAATTTCTTGTATTACATATAGTTGTCTTGATTTTTTTTAATCTGTTTTGACAATCTCTTTGAAGTGCTTAGACCATTTATATTTAATGTTAATATGTGTTCATACTTAGGCCTACTACTTCATTATTGATTTTCTGTTTGTACCTTATGTTTCCGTTTACCTGTTTCCCTTTGGCTGCCTATTTTAATTTATATTTTAATTTATATATTTAGTTTACCTAATACAAGAGTGAGCAAAAGTAGGTTTATAGTTGTAAGTACTTGAAACAATTTATTCTTGGATTATGTGGTTATTAATCATTATATTATTAATTCATTTATACAAACCTACTTTTGCCCACCCCTGTATAGATTTAATTTAATCTATTTTATTTCTCTATTACAATTATATTTTATTTATCTAAAATGCTTACCTACATTTTAATTTATCTGTTGGGCCCTGGCCAGTGTAGCTCAGTGGATTGAGCACAGGCCTGCGAACCAAAGGGTCATCGGTTCAATTCCCAGTCAGGGCACATGCCTGGGTTGTAGGCCAGGTCCCCAGTGAGGGGTGCGCAAGAGGCAACCACACATTAATGTTTCTCTCCTGCTCTCCTTCCCTTCCCCCCTCTAAAAATAAATAAATCTTTTTTTTTTTTTTAAGATTTTATTTATTTATTTTTCAGAGAGAGGAGAAGGGAGGGAGAAAGAGCAATGTATGGTTGCCTCTCACATGGCCCTCACTGGGGACCTGGCCCGCAACCCAGGCATGTGCCCCGACTGGGAATCGAACCGGGACCCTCTGGTTCCCAGCCTGCACTCAATCCACCGAGCTACACCAGCCGGGCCTAAAAATAAATAAATCTTTTTAAAAAATAATTTATCTGTTGGATTTTTCACTGTATTTCTTTGTATAGTTTTTTTTTTAATGGTTACAGTAGGGATATACATGTGGGGCAAAAGTAGTTTTACAGTTGTGAGTACGTGAAACACAGAGTTATTCTTGTATTATTAATTACTGCATTCTTTTCCGTACGAACAACTGTAAACCTACTTTTGCCCCAGCCTGTATATATCCCTAATGGAGTCAGAATCTGCTTTTTGAACAAGATTCCCCACACTGTTCCTTTGCATATTAACTTTTTTGAAGCAATTGTGTAGAGAAGTTATAAGTAACTTGGTCAAGGTAACCCAGCATATTAAGTTGTAAAGCTCTCAGATAAGAACAACCTGGTTGGACGGCTTTGGAGCCTGTGCTCTTAAATACTGTGCTGTCTTGCTGAATGATTATTTAGTGTGGGTCTGAGCAGTTCCAAAATTAGTGGGATGTTTATATTGATTTTTTAAAAAATCTGTTTCCTTTTGGACCTTTCAAGCAATACTGTGCTAATATAATCCCTCTTCCACAAGGTAATACTTTAAATATTTAAAAATAATTATTATCTTCCTTCCTTGTTTTTTCCATATTAAATATCACTAAATCTGTGACTTTTCATCATATAACATGGTTTTAAATTCTTTCACAAGCTACAATCTTGTTTGTCTACATTCCTCTTAAAAAGTGATACTACTTGATATTTTAATTTGATGTTGTGTAAACAATAGGTTACCTAATTTTATATATAATGCGTATGTATTTATTAATACCTACTAGTTATATAAAAGATCTCTAAGATAGATACCTGTTCTCAAGGAGTTAAGCAATAGGGAGAGAGAACTAACACATCTGAAAAGCAGGAAAGCAGTATCTATCAGCGTATGAAATAGACTCTGAAGTTAAAGTTCCCCAATTTTAACAAACTCCCAAACTCATGAAAACCACTATAATATGTAATGTGTAGAGACAGTTTATATAGAGGTTCTATATACATATTTGTGAGTAAAATTTCTTACTACCTGGAGTTCTTTTGAACCAATTTAATCAGTCAGTTTTAGTTGTTCTGAATGGCATTATTCACATTCAGACCCAAGCAGATATCATATCAAACCTCAGTTCTTGACTATAGGTATTATTTACTAGGTAAGAACCATGACTTTCTCAGTTATATTTTCTTCTCCTTCATCAAAGAATTGGGGATTTTTGGTGACTTATTTCTCGACGCCACCTTCCAAATTGTTTTTAGAACATATATTTTCACTCTAGGACATATCATTGCATATATATTGCAGAGGAAGCAAAATCATTTGAGATAATAAAGATGATAGGCAATAAGGTTCATTACTATCTTAAGGA
This sequence comes from Micronycteris hirsuta, assembly GCA_004026765.1. NCBI lineage: Eukaryota > Metazoa > Chordata > Mammalia > Chiroptera > Phyllostomidae > Micronycteris > Micronycteris hirsuta. The sequence goes on along the minus strand of PVJI01004153.1, from coordinate 97,128 downwards.
ATATACTCAAATGAGATTCACATCCCACCAAAATAGTTACATCATTAAGGATTATTCTTGAATAATCAAAATTGTCTTGAGATATGAAGTATTGAAGTGTATGGGATGTAGGTCACAATTACATTTCTAAGTGAGAGGAAGGAGAAACGACCAAGTTAGTCACTCAAGACCTAATCAAATCAGTGGGCTTTCTGAATGGGAAAAATTAGAACAAGAGTGTTTGTTTTATTTTGTTTTGTTTTAAAGAACATTCTAGAAAACTTTATCATTTTTAAATAACTATAGGATATAAAATTATATTGAACAAAAATTACTTTTTAAATTTTTGCTCATTTACATGGGAGAAACTTTTCCCATTTATTTTAATTTATGGAAAATTGTGTGCCCAACAAGTCCTGCAGGACCTACCCCAAGGGTCCGACTCCAGTGTTTCTGTTAAATGTGGGAGAAGGCTGAATAATTCAGGGAAAAGGGATTTTAAGATTGGGCTACCTGTATCCAAGTATATTATTGCTTAAGTCTTTTACTATTAAAAATACCCAGAGACATCAGTAGATGAATTGGTTATGCCAGTCTATTCATTTCGCTTTTCAAATTTTTAGTGATTTTAACTAGATACATAAGATTTATTAAAAAGTATTAAAACTGTACCGTTACCTTTAGAATTAAGAGTGTAAGTTCAGTTTACCATTAACTGGAGAATTCCCTGATTGTAGCTAGTTTCTGGACTTAAGTTTTACCATCTGCAGTTTGAATATCCTTTGTTCCTTGAAAAAGTTAGAGCACAAATAAGCTATTCTGTTAGGTGCACTTTTCATAGACACCTAACAGAATGTGATGAGTCTTAGTTCTCCTTGAGGAATGCCTGTCTACCTGGGAAAAGACTTAGGGGTTAATCACAAGTTCAGCATATCATTTGGTATATCCAGAGTGATGAAGAGGAAACATGACAGTCTTTGAACTAACATCAAGCCAGTGAAATCTGGCATTCATTCACATTTCCTACACAGGAGACAGTGGCATTCAAAAGTGTGTCAGATCATGTTAAAGCTTTTGACACTCTTTAAAACCCTCCACTGTCTTCCCGTTGTACTTAAATCCAGGCTCCTTGACACGATTTAGATTGCTACATTCCTTTCTGGCTCCGCCTCTTTCAATGTGCTTCAGTGACATTGACCTTTCATCTGTTTCATGAGTGTGAGAGGCTCTTTCCCACTCATTCTTGCCCTAGGGTCTTTTGTCTGGATTGGTCTTCTCCCTGAACTTTTCATTTATACTTTCTTACATCAGGTCTCACTTCAAATGCTATTTTTTTAGGCCTGCACTAACCTACCATGTTAAAAGTACCCTTCCATAAACACGTATCTGGTCATATCCCATAACTTGACAAACTTATGTAATAGTATCAGCAGTCTTCAGTACCAGAAATTATCTTATTTTCTTAATTTGCTCTCTGTCTTTGATGCTTTCTCTCAAACTCTGTGAGGACTGGGATTTCATCTGTTTGCCATAACTACCCAAAGCCTAGGTTTTTGTGAACATTAAATTAGTTAATTCATGTGAAGTTCTCAGAATAGATCTGACATGTTATAATGTCAGCTCTAATGTCAACATAGCAGCTCTTGTCAGCTGCTGTGTTGTTGTCGTTGTTAAAACTAGTAGTAGTGATAGTATATTTAGACGTTTGTAGATACTCAGTGGAATATACTATACTTTGACTAGAATAAGTTCAATACCTAATTATAAAAATTGAGTTTTCTAGGATACATTATACATACAAAGCATTTCTATTTTTATAGGATTGAAAATGAAAGACACATAAGAGTATAGATAATTGCGGCCAGACCATGACAGTACAGAACTGGGGTCATCAGAAATATATTTCTCTCTCAAAATTGTGAACCAATAGGGACATGGGGTTATATTTTTTCACTTTCCATTTTGAGGTCATTTTGCTGGAATGATTGCTCCTAGATATTGGATTAAAACTCTTGTCTTCTGACCTAGACCTTGCACAACGTCCGGCAAACAGTGTGCTCACGGTGGTACTCAGTGTTGGATGCTTCACTGTGTTGCCTTTCTCTTGGTGCCATCACTTGAAATAAACATGTATTTACATTGCATTCTGTATATCATACGTTATTTTACCTTTTGTCTCTATCTGTGGTCCTAGGTAACAGTTAACCTCTTCCAGATGCAACAGCTACAGGCTGCTTCCCTCGCAAACAACCTGCAGTCTTTCTGTGATAGAGCCAAACTCTATGACCCAGGCCAGGAGTATAGTAAGTTTGTCAAGGCCACAAATTCAACCGAAGAAGATAAAGTTGATGGGTGAGAATTAATGTATAGCTGAATTTTTTTCAAGAGATAAAATATTTATTGCTAAGTTTCTATGTGATACAAAGTGGTGTCTTTTATTAATATTGGCAGATTTGGCAGATTTACCTATAATTTTTTCTGAATTTTAATTTAAGGTGTAACTCACTTGAGAGTAAAAAAGCTTTCCATTTGACTGAGAGCTCAGTTCTTTGAGATTTGGAGAATCTCAGATCTTTGGAGAATGACATCATAGTCATACCCATTTTGAATTTCAGTACACAAATTTAACCTAGATTTTCCACAGAGATTATACTAGAAAAGATTAACTGTAACATGAATTGACTTTACTTTTGCTACTCTTTGCTATACTGCAGCTGTAATAAGTACAGATGATTAAGTTTTACTCATATCTCCTTTAGGAAGTTGAACCATATAATGTGGTTTGTTCTTAATATTTAGTTAAACTACTCTACATTCATTACATTAGCATTTCTCTAAAAATAGAATGAAATAGTCTGATTATTAGTCATTCTCTCTAATAAAGTGATTAACTTTATTTGGGTTTTTCTTAGGACTGTAACTAAACAATTAACAAATAGTTCCCACACTTCTGGATATGGACCTGCGGACTCCTTAGAGGACGTCGTGCGCCTTCCTGACAACTCCAGTAAGATAGAAGACGACAGGTGCTCTACCAGCGCGGATATCACAGGTGGCTTTCCCATTAAAGACAGCACTAATTTTATAAAAGATCACATTGTTTACATGTGGTCATTAAAGGAGTTGTGACCTTGGAATGTAAAAATTAGGCCTTGAACTATAACTTTATGAAGCTTTATTCACAGTTTTAAGCACTGTACCTGTCTTAAAATTGTTCGATTACAGTTAAAGAAACTTGATTTGTCTCATTTTATATAATGTCAGTATTTTGCCTTATAAGCCATCTGAGCCAAGTTGAACTTTAAATATTTTTTTCTTAAAGGTTCTTCTTTTATACGGTCGTGGACGTTTGGGATGTTCAGTGACTCTGAGAGCACTGGCGGAAGCAGTGAGTCTAGATCTCTGGATTCGGAATCGATAAGCCCAGGTATAGAAATACTTAAGTCTAGCAGTGAAAATTCAATGAAAGATTAAAATATAAAAATATGTAAAACTACCTTATTTTTACAATGAATTTTGCAATAGAGAGCAGCATGTACATATATATACACACAGTTCAAAGAAAAATAATAAATCATTCTGTATTCGCCACCCAGCCTCAGAAACAGAACATTACGGTATACTAGGTCCCTGTGTACACCTCCTTGATAACATTGCTCTGTTCCCCCAGAAAAAACCATCATCCTGAATTGTGTTCATAATTCCCCAGCTATTTTCAATGTTTTAGTACCTGATACTAGTTGAGCTTTGCCCTCTTTAGAATGATACATAGATGAAATCATGCTATTTCCTGACTTCTTTCATGTGAATTTTTTTTTTTGAGGTCCGTATTGATACAAGTAGCCATCGTTAATTTCATACTGTGTACTTTGGATGGTATTTAGTTCTGTGAACATAACTATCATCCATCTTTTGGATTGTTTTGTAATTAATTATAATAACGAACAGTATAATTAACACTAGTTCTTGTGCCTTTGATGATTTATTAATTTTTTACAAATGTACTTTAAGGTACTTTGACAATCTCATGCTCCGTAGAGAGGCAGAGAAGGTGTTTTTGAAGGCTGCCATCATGGCTCCAAAGAGAATAACATGCCATTGGTGATACAGATAGCAGGGGAAGGTAGCACCTGAACCCAGGAGAATTTTTCCTTCTCCACTCCTCCACCAAAGATTGCTGCGGTTCTCTTCTTCCTGTCAATGTTCCTTCCTCCTAGGATCTTAGCACTGGGTGAGATAACATTATAGGGTGTAACCACGAAGTCCAAGGCATTATTTTTTAGTGTTCTACATATTATAGAAATCCATGTAGATAAAAATCTTGAATTTAAGTTAGAAGTAATTTCCATGCAGCACTGGTATTTGTAGGTTTACTTTGTGTCTTCCTTTAAAACTAGCTCTGTGGGACACTCTGGAGAAGTGAGCCTAGATATTTAACTGGATATTTGTATTTAGCTTTATAAAAACAATGTGGTTCCAGAAATCCCCAGAAATTAAGAGCAGTTCTAGAGAAAACCCTAAATTATTTGGAATTTTGTAAGACTTCAGGTAAATTAGACAAAAATGTGAAAACTGGTCACATGATAAATGGGTGGAGACCTGAGGCTACTTAGCCTGGGGAAGAGGAAACTTGGGGATGCGACAGGCGTCCGTAAATATTGGAAGTATAAAGGTAGAATGCGCTTGCTTGCTCCTTTAGGGAGAAGATGACCCAAGACTAGGGTTTACAGACAGGCAGATTTCTGCTCGATAATGTAAGGAAGCCATTTTACAATGAGAATGGTTCTAAAAATGGAACATGTGGCCTCATGATCTTTCAGTCATTGGGGACACATTCAAAGTGAAAACCGGGTGACTACTTTGTCAGTATATTGTTCAGAGGAGTCTTTTGGGGGAGAAGTTGTTGGTTTAAATCATTCGTAAAACCCTTTCTAACTCTGAACCTTGGAGTCAAGTGAATTCTCAACTGTAACCCTGTTTCTCGTATCAGCAGGGAGCAAATAACCCTCATTGCCTAGCCGCTGCTTCTGAACGAGCTTTGTGACCCGTGTTCTTTGCTGACGTAGCACGTCCTGTGCTCTCAGCTCCCTGTCAGGAATGGCTGTTTTTGGTTCCCAGTCTCTTGTATTACTGGTAATAACATAAATGTGGCATTACTGCTGTGTGGCCGAATTTAAGATTTTTGTGTATTTTACAAAGACTTGGGTTATATGCATTTGTTTATAGCTTAATTCAACAAGCATTTAATGACAGCGTCGCTGTTACACCAGCCACTCTGGCAGATGTTACATGAGACGTGAAGGGAATACTCCGTCTTGTGGAGCTTCCAGTCTCTAACACTGACTGTCAGAAATGGACAAGTGAGGTCTCATTGGGACGTGTGAGCCTCAATTTTTACATTTATCAGGAAAAGTCAGTTTGGGTTCAATTTTCTTTAGTTCCCAGGAATAAACATCAGAATTCTCTGTATCCAAACTCTGAGAATGGAAGCAGGTTTTCTACATTGTAGCTAATAAAATTTATGACTATTATTCAAAAGATGATGTTGTTACCTACTTAAAAAGTTCTACAGTTCATGGTCAAGTAATTATATTCATAATTTTCTTTTAGGAGACTTTCATCGAAAACTTCCACGAACTCCATCCAGTGGAACCATGTCTTCTGCAGATGATCTAGATGAAAGAGAGCCACCTTCCCCATCCGAAGGTGGTATGGCACTCTCTGAATGTCCGAGTCAAGCTCTCACTAAGCTAGTTGAATCAGTAGCACTGCATGATATTAGGAGAACAGTATAGTTCAAAGAATTACTTTGCTATGTATTAAACAAAAAGCATTATAATGATAAATATGTCAAATATATCCCAATAAATTACGTACAAGTATGGGTTGATAATACATTAATCAAATGCTACAAATACAAGCAGCAAAACCGCTAGATCTAAAATGTGTTAGCATGGAGCCCTGGCCAGTGTGGCTCACGTTGGTTAGAGCATCTTCCTGTACGCAGGAAGGTTGTGGGTTCAATTCCCAGTCAGTGCACATGCCTAAGTTGTGGGTTCAATCCCTGGTCAGAGTGCATATGGGAAGCAACCACTTGATGTTTCTCTCTCTCCCTTCTTCTCTCTCTAAAATCAATAAATATCTTTTTAAAAATAAAGTAAAAATATATTAGCATGATGGTAAAATAGGCTAGATATTTTGATCTTTTCTAAACCTAACATAATGACTTAACTGTTAGAAGGGTTACCATGCATGAGAAATTCTGAAAAAGCCTCTTCAAAGGAAGCAGAGCAAGGAGCTGGGCAAGAAGAGTGAATAAGTATACTTCTCGAGGGCGAGGAAAGTTGTGGATGCTGGATATAACGGAGAAGTCTGTTACCGTCATGACTTCAATTAGACTCATAGAAATTAGCTTTTTATACTTGAAATTTCCAGATCGCTATTTTGGCATCATTTCCTGAAATAATATAGAACATTTGATCTCCAGCAGGATATTCATATATTACTAGCTAGTATTATCTATAGTTTTATAATGATTTAAGAATAGCATTATCCTTAATGTGAGCAATGCTGATGACACAGTAACCCCATACAGCTGATTTTCTTTGAAGCTTTTATAAACGGAACATTTTCTAAGCATGTAGTGCCACCTGCGTAACACCCTTCCAGCTCAGTAAAGGGTATCGTAATGATAGGGTTACCATTCTAATTCTGAAAACATGATATTCTCTTTTAGAAGTATCTTAACTGGTTGAATGGTGACTTTTACTCACCACTAAAATGTTCGATCAGTGTGTACCTTGTAAGAGATTTCTAAATTAGATCCTTATTTTGATGTTACAGATTCAAAATAATAGCTTCTTGTAATATAGGGTGATTACAAAGTCTAAAGATTTTTCAAAATACACTATCCTGTGGGAAAAAAATCTGTCATCATATGATTCTTATATAATAATATATTTCTGTTACAAGGACCCAATTCAGTGGGAACATACAAGAAAACGTTGATGTCGAAGGCAGCTGTCACTCACAAGTTCCGCAAGTGGCGGTCCCCCACGAAGTGCAGGGACTGCGAGGGCATTGTGGTGTTCCAAGGGGTCGAGTGTGAAGAGGTAAGCTTTTCTAGAATTCCAGTAGCCCCTTCAACCTTTTGTTTTATACTTTTTTGTTATTAATTTGACTGATTAGGATCTTTTGCAAATAAATTGAATCACAGTGTACCTTCTACAATTTTATATTTCATTTTGCTATTAAAGGTATTTCAGACACTGCAGGCAATACTTTTTAAATGCACCTTTGTTGTGTTATCACGCTATATCTAGTTTGTCCAGTTGTGAAAAGCTTTAAGATAATTGAACCAGTTTTAAACTCTTGTGTTTTTTTTTAGTGTCTGCTTGTTTGTCACCGAAAGTGTTTGGAAAATTTAGTCATCATTTGTGGTCATCAGAAACTTCCGGGAAAAACACACTTATTTGGAGCAGAATTCACACAAGTTGCAAAAAAAGAACCAGATGGTATCCCTTTTATACTCAAAATATGTGTCTCGGAGATTGAAAGTAGAGCCTTGTGTCTCCAGGTATGCCGTAGCTCTTAAAATTAAAAATTTTAAACATAAATGCTTGTGTGACTTGTTCTCATGATAAGGAGACTTTAAAGAAAAACAGTACTCTCAATTTTTAATAAGTCACCAATTTTATTAAGATTTGTTTGGAAAATATCTGACTTCACTCAAGTTTTTTCTAAAATGTTAATAAAAATTGAAGTAGACACATCAAATATATTTAGATGTCCACATTTAGCCATTTGTACTAAAGCAGAATTTTGCAATATTTTCCCCTGTTCTTCTCAAGGGAATTTATCGTGTGTGTGGAAACAAAATAAAAACTGAAAAACTGTGTCAAGCTTTGGAAAATGGAATGCACTTGGTAGACATTTCAGAGTTTAGTTTGCATGACATCTGTGACGTCTTGAAATTGTATCTTCGACAGGTAAAGTTTTTACCCTTGAAACCTACCGTTAACTAGAAAAAAGCAAAAATGATTTGTATTTTTCTGATTATATTTGCTGCACATATATTTTCATTGACATAAACCATATTAATATCTTTCTTCTTTACGTATATCAAAATGTATAGAAATACATGCAAAGTGTACAGACCAGTAGTTATAAAGACAAACACGTTTTCCATCACCTTAGGGAAATAGAACATTGCTATATTTTTAAAGGGGTCCTCTCCCCGTTGCAGCCTGTAACCCCACCCCAGTAGTCTTTTTCTAACCGTGTTAGTAACTCCCTCTTTTTTTAAATATACCTGTTGTACGTTCCTAAACAGTCTATTATTTAAGTTTTAGAAAACTAAGCAGAAAGCATAAAATCTAGCTGTGTAAGGAAAGGCTGTTTTTCACATTGTTATATGAGGCGTTGATTCAGTAAAAACAGTGTCTTTGTCGTAGTCCAGCTTTACCTTCATGAGTATTTGTAAAATAGCTGTTTTGGGAGGTCACTGGGCAAGGTCATGAGTGTGTCTTAGAAGTTCACAGGGCAGCAGGCAAGACTATCCTGTAGGCTGGGTACTGGAAGTTCAGCAGGAATGTGGTCCCGGAGTGGGCTGTTGGGTGTTTCCTCTTTCTGTGCTCACTGTGAACCTGCAGTTTACAGAATTGGTCCAAAGAAAACACTTCAGCGGGGTGAAGTAAGTGGCCTTCATGGCTTCAAGGAGCAGCTTGTGGAGGGGTTGCTGGAACAGTCAGCACATTGTCATGATGAGCCAAGTATTAAAAATGACCTGGGCCAAGCTGCCTTCTCTCCGCTGGTGAAAATGAAGAGACAGTTGCAGAGAGCGTAGTGACCACGGTCCTTAACATGTTGCTCTCCCTGTTCTGTTCTCCAGCTGTTATTCTGGGACCTTTCTTCTCCACCCTCTTCTCGTTTGTGAGAAAACGCCTTGTTTGGAATTGGTTTATTCTTCTGTTTTAGTCATGCCCATCTCCTGAGCAAGGTGGAGTAAGAGTAAATATTGGGTTGGCCAAAAAGTCCATTTAGTTTTTTCCATAAAATAAAAGACACATTTTTCATTTTCACTAGTAACTTTATTGATTTGGATATTTTGAGTATGTTGGCTCTCTCCTGGGTGATATAATATCGATTGTTCTCAGTGTCTCCATTTGATCTCCATCAACTTCAACTGGTTTAACCAACTGCAGAGCATCGTCCAGCGAGAACTAACTCTCCAGCCCAAAACTTAGCAAACCGGTATTGACACATTCGCTCAGCCACAGCACCTTCTCCATACACTGCACAGATCTTTTTTTGTTTGTTTGTTTTTACCTTTCTTGAAATAATAAAGCCTAATATGCTGAAATGTATATTTTCTTCCATGTTCAGTATTAAAATGGCTACACAAAAATTCACCAATTTTGATAAATTTTTTTAAATACACGCTGATATGACAGCTGTCACAATACAATCTAACAAAATTGTTTCAAATGAAGTTAAAGACAACTAAGCGCTACTAGAGCTGTCTTACGGAAAAAGCCAAATGAACCTTTTGGCCAGTCCAGCACTTGAAACCTTGTTTATCTGTCTTTATTCTATTTTCTTGACGGGAATGGAAGTGTGGGGACGGTGTGGAAGGTTATAGTATTCTAGGCTGGAAGTTACTTTTCTTCAGAATTTTGAAGGCATTTTTCTTGCTCTCTGAAGCCTCGGATCCTTCCAGTTCTTGATCGTATGTGGCTTGTTGTTTCTCCCTGAATGCTAGTAGAATCTTCCTTTCTCCCTGCTCTAAAATTCTGCAGCGAAGAGCCTTGGTGTGGGTGCACCGCCTCTGCCCCGGGCACTCTGTGCGCACCGTCATTCTGGTTCCTGTCCTTCAGCTCTTGGGACTTTTCATGCTCACGTCTCCCCTCCGTTTTCTTCTGAGACTTCTATTTGGAGACTTGACAAGTTGAACTGCTTCTGTAGTTCCTTTTTTCTACTCTTCGTTATTTCTGGTTTTGTTTTCTTTTAACACTTTCTAAGATTTCCTAAACTTTTCTTTTATCCCTACTGTAACTATTTCACTTCGAAGGTCATGTTTAAATTTCTAAGAACTCTGGTTCTCTCTCTCTCTCTCTCGTGACATTCTTTCTTTTTTTAATGAATATAGTATCTTACCCAGTGGAGGATATTCATAGCTTTTTTAAAAAGGGTGTTTTTCCTCTGCTTAGCCTTGAGCCCTATCTTGTATAAATATAATGTGTGCCCCATGTATCATGTTAAGTTTTCTAGTAGCCACATAAAAAGAAAAAACAGGTGAAGTTAATTTTCATATTTTATTTAACATTGAAAATATCTGTGCATCTAGTCAATATTTTAAAATTATTGATGAACTGTTTTACTTTTTGTTGTTATTGTTACAGAGTCTTTAAAATGTGGTGTGTTTTTCATTTGCAGCACATGTCAGTTGGACTGGCCACGTTTCCAGTGTCCAGTGCTCAGCAGCCCTGTGCAGCTAGTGGCCTCCATTTAGATAGTATCGTTTCAGACCTTCAGATTGTTTTTTTCCTACCTATTTTGACTTGTCTTCCTTGGTTGTCTGCTTAAAATGAAAGAGTTGGGAATTGAAATGTCTTAGGAAGCTTTTGGATATAAGAAGGCTTTTGAAGATTCGAGCTTTACTATATTATGATCTAGGTGAGCTGTTGGAAAACACCTGAGGTCTGCATCTCTAGGTCTGTTCTTGGGCTGATCAATACCCCAGAAAAGGGGCATTGCCTTCTACTGCCTGGAGGTGTGGTGCCAGGCTCTGGGAGCCAAGTAAGCTAAAGAGGCTCTAGGGTCTCTGCATTCAGCATGTATACAGCCACTAAATTCCACTGAATTTAGACAGTTGCTCACTTGTTTCTTGTGCTTCACATTGCCCATCCAGAGAACCCTCGGTTTTACACTGTGCAGAGAAGCAATCTCCAGGCTTCTGGGCTAGAGGTTGCTCAGGAACATGGAATGGAAACAGGGATCTAGAGACCAGATGCTTCTTGGGTAGCCCACTCTCTGTCAGAATTAGAGGACCTCATGCTGTCCTTGAGTCTGCTTAGGGTCCTGTTAGCCATGTCGGGTTTCAGTGGGAACTGCAGCTTTCTCAGGCCTGCTGAGTCAGCACTTGTTATCTGCTCTTCAGCTATAAATGTTGGGCCTGCTTTGTTAGCCCAGGAAATTAGTGGGATCTCTATAATGATATTTTACAGGATTCTCAGCTGAAAAATGGAAACAAATTACCTTTCAATGACTGTAAATTTCAGTCAGTCATCCTTTATCTCTTCTAGCCAGCCAGGGAAAGGAAATGAATGTGGTCCAGTACTATCAGTTCTCATCCTGTCTTGGGAATACTACGTGACCAAGACTTTAGTGTGGGAAGCCATACTCAAATTTAGAGTATTAGAGAGTAGCTTTCATTTTACTCATATATCATGTGGGGAATCTGAAACTCCAAGAGGTTAAGTTACCTTCTTTAGATCACACAGTGGTGGAGATAGAAATTAATCCCAAAGTGTCCTTTCCCTGTGACCAGCAGGGGAAACTGGATGAGCTGGTGCCTACCTCACCACAGATAGTATAGGACATCAGCCAAGCAGAGCCACACTGTATTCTCCATGGCTGAGCAGTGGAAATATTGACATAAATTATGCCAGTAGACAGAGCTAGGTGGCATACCCATTGATAGTTTGAGAGAGGAACTTTTTCTGTTAACCTGCTTATGGTAATTCAAGTTGTATTTAAAAATTAGATAAATAAAACATTAACAGTTTCTTTCTTGTAAGTCATATTATCTTATGCTAATCTTCGATCGGATTTAAGTAAAAGACAAGGACCCTATGGCATTTCGTTTCCTGTTTCCCCTATACCAGTAAAACTCAGAATATAAGATTTTTCTAATTAATTTGACTTATTTTATGTATCATTCTGGATTTGTTTCAGTAAATAATTGAAGATTATGGTAACTTTGGGGCAATAATGAATGTAAATAATGAATGGTTTAGAGTTTTATTGATTATCAGTTAACTCATTTTTAATTTTTATTATTTACTTTTAAATATGTATTTACTTTTAGAGAGAGGGCAAAGGAAAAGAGAAAGAAAGGGAGAGAACCATCAATGTGTGAGAGAAACATTCATAATTTGGCTCTAACATGCCCCTAGCTAGGGACCTGGCCCACAACCCAGGCATGTGCCCTGATTGGGAATCAAACCTGCAGCTTTTCAGTTCACAGGCTGGTGTTCAATCCACTGCAACACACCAGCCAGGGCACTCATTTTTAATAAAGATATGATTTATGGTAATTATGTCAGATTCACTTTATAGATCTGTAGCAAATATATGTACATTTTTAAATGTACATGTTGACCTTAAGTCTTGTTAATCTAAAGGGACATGCTATACCATTTGGTAGCTACTTATAGATTATTAACGGGGGTGGGGGGAAAGGACAGAATAAAATTTCTAATGTAACTTTATTTCTTTAGCTCCCAGAACCATTTGTTTTATTCCGATTATACAAGGAATTTATAGACCTTGCGAAAGAGATCCAACATGTGAATGAAGAACAAGAGACAAAAAAGGATGGCCTCGAAGACAAAAAATGGCCAAGTACATGTATAGAAATAAATCGAATTCTTCTAAAGAGCAAGGACCTTCTAAGACAATTGCCAGCCTCAAATTTTAACAGTCTTCATTACCTCATAGTGCATCTTAAGCGGTAAGAACTTTCTATAAGAAGAGCATCCATTAGTAGATGGATAATTGATCAGTTTTTGTTTGTTTTTTTAATTGTAGTAAAATACACATAATGTAAATTTACCATCTTAGTCATTTTTATTTTTTATTTTTTTAAAGATTTTATTTATCCATTTTTAGAGAGAGGGCAAGGGAAGGAGAAAGGGAGAGAAACATCAACGTGTGGCTGCCCCTCACACCACCCCCGCACTGGGGACCTGGCCTGAAACCCAGGCATGTGCCCTGACTGGGAATCGAACCAGCGACCTTTGGTTCACAGGCCAGCACTCAATCCACTGAGCCACACCGGCCAGGGCCTTAGTCATTTTTAAATGTACAGCTTAGTAGTATTAAGTACATTCACATTGTCGTGCTATTATTTTTAAATGAGCATTTCATTTCTAATATGTGTTATGGAAAGGGAGGTAATGAGTGTAGTCATGCAGCCAACAGCTTTCCCTCGGGTGCCTCCTGTGTGCCAGACTCTGCATGGGAAAGCAAGAATGAAAACATAAGGTTGCTGTCATCTCTTCTGCTCGTCAGTTTGGGGGCAGACCTGCAGACAAGTGCAGAGCAGCGTCACTCATATTCTGTTGGAGCTATGCACAGCATGCAGAGGCAGGCAGGGGAGGGAGGGTCACACAGGTCAGAGGAGGTAGCCCCGAGCCAGACTTGAAGAACTAAATAGTGGTTTGGCAACAGTGAATGTGCGGAAGAGCATCCCTGGCAGAGGGTAACAGACACGGAGACATGAGAAATCATTCTGCATTTGGGAAGAATAAGTAATTTGGTTTGGCTCAGCTATAACAAGCAGTAGCAGGAGTGAGCTAGGTAGAGGCCTGGTAAAGAAAATCTTCCGTACCCAGCAGATGACCTGACTCTCTTCCTTCTGTACCTACTAAAGAATTTTGAGCCAGGAATTTCACGTACTTAGATTTGCCTGTAGAACTTTCTGGCAGCAGTGTGGAGAATGGTTTGGAGGAAAGGCCTTCACTGCAGTTCAGATTTCCTTGAATAGTCATAGGAATAAAAGGTGATGAGAGCTTGAAGTAAGGCCACAGCAGTGGGAGTGACAGTAAACAGATCTTTCGGAGGTACAGTCAGCTAGGCTTGATGACTAGCCGTGGGCAATGAGAGAGAACGTGACGACAAAATTTAAGTTTCCAGCCTAAAGACCTACGGCTTTTGGGGTGTTTTTTTTGTTGTTGTTGTTTTTTAATTTCCACTGGTAGAACTCTAGAAGTACCTTCTACTTACTTAAATTATATCCTGATATTATAAAACTCAGTTTGGTGTGTGGTCAACATTTAATCAAATAAACACATGTTTTTCTTAGACTTCTATAGCCCATTTTTTCTGCACCCTTCCCCACCCATAGTTAACTACCATCAAGGAATTCTAACAGGCAAATCTCATATGGCTTAATGTGTTCTGTTCTGCAGAGTCGTTGATCATGCAGAAGAAAACAAGATGAACGCCAAAAACTTGGGGGTGATATTTGGACCAAGTCTCATTAGGCCAAGGCCCACAACTGCTCCTATCACCATCTCCTCTCTTGCTGAGTACTCGAATCAAGCGCGGCTGGTCGAGTTCCTCATTACTTACTCCCAGAAGATCTTTGATGGGTCCCTACAGCCACAAGATGTAGCTGTGTGTGGTACCGGTAGTGTTGCACCTCAGGGGGATCCAGGCTGTCATCTGAAGCCTCTGTTATCGCCAGAAGAAAGAGACCCAGAACATTTCATGAAGTCACTCTTTTTCTCTTCAAAGGAAGTAAGTTTTGTCCTTTGTGGAATTGTGTTGGAACTTTGTAATGTTTATGTTAAGTTAAAAATCTTTGAACTGTTTATTGTGAGGTATGTTTTGCTTCTTCAAGTTTAAAACTTCTCTCCCATCAACAGGATATCCATAGTGCGGAGAGTGAAAACAAAATTCTGGAACCAGTTGCATCGTTTGAAGAACCAGAACGAAAGCAGAATGCATTAGAAAAATGTGATGCGTGTCTCATTGGTGAGTGGTCATGTGAAATACTTGTTTGCTGACTTAAAACTATGTCAATAAACCATGATTAAAAGCCAAAAAATGTAGACTCCTAAAACTCCTAATTTTTTTCTCAAATGCTTTACCTGTCGCCTGCCTTTAGCATATTAAGCACATGTGTGTGTATGTATCTTTTTATTTCCTTGTTCCTTGACTGCCGTCATTTTATTCACTGATAATTTTAGTTGCAGTGATTGGTAACTGTCAAGCTGGTAGAAAGTCTTCCATTTATTACTGTAATGCTATACATTACTAGAGCTAAATTCCACTTTTTAAAATTTCAGCCATTTGTGTTCAATTTGATGTATAATCAGACAGCAGTGACGTAGCCTGACCGGGTCGAGAAAGCAGGGGAGCTAACATCCATTAAGTACCTTCCTGCTCTCTGCTAAGCACTGTGCTATAGTTTTGACTTCATTTATCTGATTTAATCTTCATAACAGTGCTATCGTGTAGGTAGTATTTGCCCCATTCGGCCATAGCCTACTAGTGCGAGAAAGGTAAAGTCATGCCAGAGGTCACGCCCCTAATAAATAGTGCAGTCTGTATGTATGTGCTCAGTTCACTGTCCCATGATCTAGGGCTCCCAATTAGGATAGTTATAATAATGTCATTTGTGAGTGCTTATTGTATACCGAATAATTCTGAGCACTTTTCATGATTAGAGCATTAGGCCATATATCAGTATGGATCCAGTCATGATTTTCTTTTGACAAATGAAGACCCTGAGGGACAGTGAGATTGCTTTGCCCAGTGCAGATGTGGTGGAGCTGAGCTAAACCCAGCAACTGGGCTTCAGAGTGTGCACTCTTATCCATTAGGCTATGAGTGTTTCCCTCCGAACTTAGGAATATACTTCGGTTGTTGTTTCCCGCCCGAACGCAGTGAGTCAGGCCCCCAGAGTGGTCTGTACATGTGGGCGTGGAAAACAGCGGGAATTGCTCTGGAAGCCCAGGGAAGAGAGGCCGGTGGTGTCAGCTGAGGAGGAAGGGCAGATGAGATGACAATGGACAGATCCTGATGGGTGCCTGTCAGCAGACCACTGCCCAAAAGAGGAACATTAGGTAGAGGGCTGAAATTTTCCAGAAATGGAAATTTTTTAGGGGAGACGTAGCAAAAAGGAACAGGGCTTAGTGGAACTCAGAGTTCTAGTTTGAGAAGACACGGGCCATGGGCAAAGACTTGATAGGAACGAGAACAAAGTAAGTCTGGGAGTAAACAGTAAATGGAGTATGAATGGCAGTTTTTCCTGTACAGTAAAACTATTAAACCTTAATGGGACGGGATGAATGGTAGAGTCCATTTATTAATTGACCAGATTGAAAGGCATCTAAGGCATTTCATAATGTGCTCTCACTGCAGGTTGAGTGTGACTGTAAAGCAGATTTAGGGAGTTGGCAAAAGCGTTGGGATTCAAGGGCACACCTGCATTTATTTGGCTGGCCTGTAAATGTGTGTGACTTCTCTGAGGTGAATTTACGAATGTCTGTCCGTTGAAGTCGTGACAACCCTTTGACCCAGCAATTACTTGTTCATTCATGCACAGCACGTAACTTCAGCAAGTGTTTTGTTTTTGTTTTAACTAACCTGCAGTAAATTTTGTAGCTGCTTATTATCTTTATTTCAGTAAATATAAAATTCTAACATTTTTATTCAGGGTCCTCCTTTAAATTCCTCTGCAAAGCCCTGACCAGGTAGCTATCCAGGTTGGAGTGTCGTCCCGATACGCCAAGGCTGTGGGTTCGATCCTTGGTCAGGGCACATACAAGAATCAACCAATTAATGCGTACATAAGTATGACAACAAATTGATGTTTTCTCTTTCTCCCTTCTTCTCACTCTAAAATCAGTGACTAAAAGTTTTTTTAAAAACTCCTCTGCATAGATAACTGAGAATAATTTGGAAAAGTATTAAGACCGTTGTTGTTTTGAGAGTATATCTGTAACTCATTCAGACTCTTGTTTAGCAGGTGCCAGGAAGTTTGATTTTCAGATAAATCTGTTCCTTTTTCAGAAAACAAAGTGCGTTTGCTTACAGACCAAGGACTTGAATCAGCATCACAAAAGACGGAAGATGTTTGTAAAACCTCCAAGCCGGTGACTCTGAAATCCGATAGAGAAACAAACAGTGTTGTTGAGAGGTGTACCCCGAGGACCAAGATCAGACCTGTGAGTCTGCCCGTCGACAGACTGCTGCTTGCAAACCCTCCTCATGAGAGAAATGGCAGAAACATGGGAAATGTAAACTCAGACAAACTGTGCAAAAATCCTACCTTTGAAGGAGTTAATACCCCTACTATTTGTTGCAAATTTGATGGCTTTGACCAGCGAACTCTACAAAACACTGGGGAGAAACAGTATGAACAAAATGACCTTAATGTAAAGACTGCGCTGATTGTGCCCAGTGCACTCCAGGAAGGAGGCATGATGGCGAGCGTCAGGATTGGTGGGGACCAGCTGGTCAGTGCCACCCAGCGCAGTAAGCCATACCCAGAACCAGTCAGGTCAGCAAGACAGGTGTCAGAGGGACGGTCCTCTGACTCCTGTCCTCCTGCCCCTGTCAGAGCACCCAGAACACTGCAGCCCCAGCACTGGACAACGTTTTATAAACCACATGCTCCCGCTGGCGGTGGTAGAGGGGCTGAGGAGAAACCCGCGGCATCCTCCCCAGCAGTGCCTCCTCCTGGCACAGCTCACGCTTCTCAGGAGCACATGCTGAAGGCAGTTTCAGACTCAGAAAACGCACCAGCTTGTCCCTTGCAGCCCACAAGTAAACCCAAGGAGAACTGTGAGGAGCGCGACTTGCCCAGTGTGCACCCAACGTGTCAGAGACCAAGGCTTAAACGGATGCAGCAGTTTGAAGACCTGGAGGATGAAGCCCCACAGTTTGTGTAGGGTTGTCAGAATTCAGCTTTTCTTCTTTAGTTGTTTTGTTTTGCGGTATTGTGTTTGTTTCATGGAAGAGTTTTGACAGGGCCCCTTTTGTATAGGATTGCCAAATTGTGGATTTTGCTTTTTGTCCTTGTATTGTGTTATCCTGTGTTGGTTGTATTGAATGGTAGAATGTTTTGATAGGGCCCCATCTGTGTCTCACTGGAAGTATCTGTGTTTCTGAAGTTGTGAATAAGTAGGTGAATGCATATTTTTTAAAGTTTAGTTGATTTTCTCCATAAAATGGTCCATTTAAATGCATCCCTAATATATGATGTAGTTCTCAACTAATAGCTGCCATTGGGAAAAATCTTCTTTATTTTTTTTGAAATAAAACTATGTGCTTATTTATAAAAGGAATGTTTCTGAATGCAAGTGCCTGAAAGATCTGTGTTTAGTATGATTTTTTAAAACACAATTTTATAGTATGTCTTTGACCGTTGTGCTTTTTATGGTATGTATGCAACCTTTTTTCAGTTGGCAAGTTTTTTTTTTAATTTACGTAACGGCCAAAAAGCTTGCAAATCTGTATTTAATTGCATTCCAATTAATTGCCAGATTTACAAGTGGTAGTCAGTTGAATTGTACAAGGAAAATGCACTTAAACCTGTTTCTGAATTACATAGTACAGTTATGTCTTATTTGGCTTTAGATGGTTTTAATACATTTAATAGTTTTTAATGTTTTGGCTTTGTTCTATATAAACTTTCGTTGTACAACAGTTCTGAATGTTTTGGTATTTTATATAATGGTCCAAAAAATGTTTTAAAATTTAATGCATTTCCTCTTCATACTGTCGGGGTTTAAAAAAATATTTCTTTTGTATGAAATGTTTTTACTTATGAATAATTTTGTGTACTTTTTCTACCTGGACTTTAACCATTGACAATGTATGTTTCGTATGAACTGTGCAAAGATTATTTAAGTTGACTCTGAGTGTAGTTCAGTAAGCCTCATTGTTTGGAATTTGAGAGCAGGTATAGATGATTGGATATATTTCATGTATAAATTTCCCAGTTTTTAGAAATAGTGCAATTCTGTTGTTTTCTGGGTTTCGTCATTTTGTCTAAAATAGGATATAAAAGGGACAAAAAATAGCCTTTTTGTACGTGTGAATTCTATTTGTAGTAAATGCTTTTGTATGACAATCTTATACTTGATAAAATATATGTTAATCTGTTAAATTATCTCATGTTCTGTGGCTTCTTTGAAATCGTTGCCTCCTAGGGGATGAAACTTCTCGGTTTATTAACCATTGGCTTAGTGATTGACACTTGGGCTCATATATCCCTTGACTTACTACAACATGGAATATATTTTATGGGAAGTTTTTATATAGTTTTATGTAACAAACCCTTTTGTGCTGGGGCCTTATTTTTAGTCTTCATTGTACAAAATATAAAAGAATTATATGGCTACAAAAACCTTAAAAGGAAATTAGAGCCAACAGTTAATTGAGCGCTCTCTATGTGCCATGAACTCTACTAAGTTCCTACATAAATCATTTCAAGTTGACAGCGGCCTATAATGGGCAGGAACGTATTTTATTATTCCCATGTTACAGAAAAGGACACTGAGGCTTAGTTAAGTGGTGTGCCCTAGGTTCCACAGGTGTGACAGTCGGGGTCAGGCCTCAGACTCAGGGCTCAGAGTCTGATGGTCAGTGCCCTTAATGTCTGTACAATTGCTAAGTAATAATATCAGGTCATGTTTAACGATAGAAGATTTACCTTTGGTGGCATTAAGTACGTCCAGCTTGTTTTGTAACCATGACCACTTTCCATCTTCAGAGCAGTAGCCCATACTGAAACTTAGAAAATGTACTTCTGCACTCCTCCTTTTTACCGTATTGAGACAACTCAGTGACAGAATATGTAATCCACTTGCCTCTTTCTTTCCCCTCGCTGTTAACCTCACAGTGAGAGTTCCGCTGTGGGGGGTTTTCCGCCGCTAGGGCTCTCTGACAACTTGTCCAGCTAAGCTGTTAGTCTGTAGACACTTTTTAGTTTCCCGGGGCGTTAGACAAGTATCTCCTGAGAACAGGTTGCTGCTCTAGAGAAGCCACAGTGTGCACCAGGCCCTGACGCCCAGTGCCGTGGGGGCACTCCTTCGTCAGGAAGTCATTTCATGGCATGGGGAAGAAATGTGCGCCAGAGGAAAGGGCAGAGCTGGGGGGTCCCTTTAGAGCTGCTGGGCCACCGGAGAGCTTTGTAGGAAGCATATTGTTCAAGTTTCCAAGAAGTCATTTGTGAAGGGTTGATAATAACTTTCCCAGATAGGTGTGTTTTATGTGCTGAGAATTAGAATTTAAGAGTGTTTATAATTACTTTGAGTGCAGCTTAGGTGATGTGTTTCTTTTGATACAGAGAAGATAGGATCCCTGTGAGAGACTTGTTGCCTAGGGATCTCAGAAGCAAATAGAATCATACCTCACTTTCTTGGGTGATTTAATTTAAAAATGGTACTGTGGTGACACTGCTCCATTGCAAGTAACATTGTGTTACTTAGAGTATTTGTACAAGCATAACAATTTCTTTAAATGGCAAGCAGTGTGTATTTTTCTGACAAGTTATAGTCAACATAATTCTCTGGGGTTTTCTTTCCCAGAGGCAGGATATTGTTTTGATGTGCTGGTATGATTATAAATCAGCCCTCAACTACTGCTGCACTTGTCCTGACCACACTGGCCCCCTACAAGCCCACCAGAGCCCCAGTGAGGACGAGGCCCGCTGAATCCTTGCCCCCGGCACCCCTGATCCTGACCATGCCGTTTGAATCCCAGCCCCTGGTCACCCGGCTGAACCCTCAACCCCAACAGGGAGGGGAGGGGAGGGATAAATTCATGATTTTTTGATAATAAGCACCTATTAAATATTTGTTGAATTTATTTGGAAAAGTTTAAAAATAAATGGTTATACATGTTTACAAGAAATGTTTAAACATAGGTGTATATATTTATGAAATTATAGAAAGTTTAAATTATGATTTGCTATCCCTTTTTTGACTCAGTTTTAATACTTGCAAATAATTTTAAAATAGTACTTCCTGGAATAACTAAACCATATTACATAGCTGTTTTTAATGTCTTTATAATCAACCGGTTTAATTACTCTGCATATATAAATTTAGCATACTTTTCAAGAAATAGAGTAAAAGAGACTATTGTCCATGTTTCCGAGTTACAAGTTCTATTTGGGAATGTTGTTGGCTCTTAAGTAAACAACATGAAAACCTATCTCAGGTTTCTGGACATGGTCCCACCCACTCATCACGGGATCTTTTACATCTTTCCTAGAGCCTTGAAAGAATTGAAAAGGTGGTGCAACCCTGTAACCAGCAAGCGTTTCATTACTAGGCAGGGGTGTCCAACCTTTTGGCATCTCTGGGTCACAAATTAAATACACAAACACTAAGGAAAACAAAAAAATCTCATAATGTTTTAAATAAATTTACGATTTTGTGTTGGGCCGTGTTCATAGCCACCCTGGGCTGCATGTGGCCCACGGGCCGCGGGTTGGACCCCCCGGTAGAGTGCTGATGAGTAGTGAACATGGCCCAGAAGTATAAAAACGAGGACATAGACCCAAGTGTGGTAAGATCTTATTTACAATTGTAGGCACAGAACCTGGCATATAATAGTTGCTGTCTGCTAAATTGTATCACATTTCATCTTACATCAGAAATTTGCTTTTTGAGATCTACTTCCAGTGAAATCAAAGCTTTCCAGTACCCACCTATTTTCTTCAAAGTTGAGAGTGCATCTAGTCAGTTGCTGGTCAAATCAGAGTGTGTCGTGATTTGGCACTGGAGAAAGCAGTGAATCTGTGAGTTTTCCATCTATAAGTGCAGACACACATTTAATACGATTCAGTGGCCATTTTAAGCGATTTTTGTTTTAAATAATAAATACAGAAGTGTGTAAATGCATATTATCATCTAAAGAATAATTATAAAATGACCTCCAATTTGCCCCCAAACTCCCTTAACAGAATGTTAAGAAGCCACCAGACTCCCCCTCCCTGGTCACACACCCACTCTACCAGCTATAACCATTGTTTTGAATTTTATGTTTATCATTCCCTGGCTTTTTAAAAAATTTGCTACCTATGTATTATTTAATTTTGCCTGTTTTTTTTTAAACATTTTACAAGTGAGGTCATTGATTTTATGGCTTGCTTCTTACATTCAACATATTTTTTAGATTAATCCATGTAGATGTTTGTAGCTGCAAACATTTTTCTTTTTGCCTTAAAAAAAAAAAAAAACTGCTGCGAAGTATTCCTGTGGTAAATACACCATAATTTATTACTCATCCCACTTGTTGATAGACATTTAGGTTGCTTCCAGTTTTATTGTCACTATGAACAATGCTGCATTGAAAACTTAATTTTTACCTTTTCTTTCCTTCACTTTTGTTTTAAACAAAGTTGCCTTGTGGTTGCCATCTAATTTAATCTTCACCAAATCAGGTTTTCTTAACTGTCGTTATCAGATGAGAAAATAGACTTCAAAGAGGTAAAATAACTTAACTATAAGTTATATAGCTAATAAGAAAGGGTGATAGGACTTGAACCCAATGTCTTTATTAAAAATTTAAAAATTTTGTCTTTAAATTCTGTTTATAAATTCTTTCTTTCTAAATTATTGCATCTGTATTTTTTAAGACAGAAGCTGTCATAAATCTTATCTTTTTAGGCTATATTTTTTCTTTCTAGTTGCTAGGATACTTACTGATCTTTAGGGTTATCATATCCCAACTTGAAGATCATTTTTAGTGTTTGTGTATTAAGGCTTATTTATTTAGTTGTAACTGTTGCATCTAAAGTTGCCAAAGTTTGGCTGGGTTACAGATGGTTTTGTAAGTTAAACTTTGTTAATGATGAGAGAAGGTGGAGCAAGTAACAGAATAGACACATGTATCCCTCCACGCTGTCTCAGAACAGAGCTGTAGTGGAGAGCTGTGGAAGATTTTAAGCATAGAGAGAACAGGGTTTGCATGAGAGCTCTCAGCTTCTGCTCCTAGTTCAGAAAATACTTAGCAATCCAGGTGAGAAATGGGCCCTAAATTAAGCCACTGTCTGTGGGGATGATGACCTAAATTGCAGCTTATTTTTAGAAACATCACTGACAGGGATTAGTGACTCATGTGAACGTGGGGGAGGTCAGTAGCAGAACAGGGCAGGGCAGAGAAAGGGACGCTTAGCCTGGAAGCCATGGACTTAGCAGCTTTCTTCTAATATCCGAAGAGAAAACTGAAGATTAAAGTTCAGTGTCTTGCTTGCTCCTTTAGGCCAAATGAAGTCCCATGACTCAGTTACATTGAGGTAGTTTTCATGTCAGTATTCTCTAGGAAGCAATTTATGATTAGATCTGTTTTCAAATGAAATGCATTATTATGTGATTTGCTGAGTTCCCAAAACTAAAGTGTTCAAGACAAAAACAACTACCTACAAGGATTATTATTAGCAAGGAAATGGGGCTAGATAATCTGTGAAGTCCTTTCAAGCTCTGATCCTCATTCTGTGACCTTGAATTTAAAGTGACTGAGATGTTTCTAGGTGTTAGAAATCCTAAAATCATTGCACTAAGCAATTTCAGTGTTTTCATTTTGTCACTGTTATTACCTCAGTGCATTATGTCAGCACATTACCTAGAAAACATCTTCAAAGTGCTGGGGAAAAAACTGTCAACCCAAAATTCTATAAAGAGTAGAAATATCCTTCAGAAATGAAGGTGTGCTGTGGATGTTTCTGACGAACAGAAAGAATTAGTCACTAGCAGGTCTGTAGATCGTCTTTGGGCAGAAGGGAAATGACGCCAAATGGAAATGCAGAAATGTAGAAAAGAATGGAGACCTCCAGAAAGGAGAATATAAGTGAATATTGGCTGTTATAAAACAGTACGACTAATGTGGAGTATGAAACTTATGTAGAGTTAAAATGCGTGACAACGATAATGGCAAAGGCAAAAAGAAGTATTATGAAGTTCTGGCATTATCAAGGCAGTGGTATATATTTAAGATATGTGTTGTAACACCAAAAAGAATGATAAGTTAAAAGGAGGGGAAATGAAATATTTGAGTAATATGAAAGCCAAGCAGAAAGAAAAACATGAAACAGTGAGTCTAGTAGAAAAGATACAGTTGGATAGTACATACAAAATCACCTACAGCAGTATTACATAAAGTGAAAATGGACTAAATTCTCCGAGTAAGAAGTAACGTTGTCAGACTAAGGAAGATAACAAACTTATCTACATCCTGTGTACAAGAGACACGTCTTACATAAAGTCACACAAGCTACAAGGATGGAGAAAGATAAACGACACGACCACTAATGAAAAAGCTGATGTAGCTTTGCTAATATCAGAGAAAACAGATGTTAAGTCAAGAAGCATTACTAGAGATAAAGAGGGATGTTCTGTCATGATAAACCAATCTATACAGAAGATTTCACAATTATCAGTAACATTGATTCAAATGCACAAGGCAAAATAGACAACTAAAAGGAAAAATGGACAAACTCACAATCTTAAGCATTACTTTAACATGCCTCTGAACAGACAAAAAAGTAATAAAAATACAGATCTGAATTACACGGTCGACAAATGACCTAATCTACATACAGAGAACACTGTCAGTGATGACAATTTATATTTCATATAAGCTCATATTTAAAATTTACCAAAACTGACAATAGTCAGTCCATAAAGAAAGCCTCAAAACATTTCAGAGTATTGAAATAGTTCAAAATATGCTATCGGACCTCAGGGAAATTATGCTAGAACTCAGTAACAAAAGATAGCTAAGAAATGCTCAAGCACATAGAAATTAAACAGAACACACTTCTAAATAATCCATGGATCAAAGAAGAAATAACAACAGACATTAGAAAATATTTTAAATTGAATGATGAAGACGTGCCATATCCAAAGTTGTGGGCTGCAGCTAAAGAAATGCTTAGAGAGAAATTTATAATCTTAATTACATTTACTATAAGTCAAAAGGTTAATATCAGTTAAACTTTATTTCAAGAGACAAGAATAGTGAATCAAACCCAAAAAATGTAGGAAGAAGGAAACAACAGTAGATGTCAGTGAAAAAGAAAACAAATCTAAAGAAAAACAAAGCTAAACACTGGTTTTTTGAAAAGATTTAAGAAAATTGCTAAATCCCTAATAACAAATCAATAAAACCAGGGGGAAATAACATCTAGCATGAAAAAGAGAATATTAGAGACCCTACAAACATTAAAAAGTTGTGATATAATGTACAACTCCGAATGAGGACAAATTCCTCAAACATTAAACTGACAAAGTAAATAGAAAATCTGGAGAGACTCCATCTATTTGTGGAAATTAAATCAGTTATTAAAAGCCTTCATACAAAGAAAAGTAAGACATTACCAGTGAATTCTTTCAAACATTTAAGGAAGAAATTACCTCCATTTCATGTATATTCTTCCAGTATACAGAAAAAGGGAATAGTTCCAAACAGTCTGAGTTCATCCTAAGCTTGATACCGAAACCAGACAAGGACATCACAATATAGAAAAAAACTCGTAACATGCAAAAAGTGTAATGCTATCACTACTGAGTGCGGTTAGTTTTCCATGTATGCGACTGTGGTTTAACATTTGAAAAAAATGAATTTACCACATTTTTTAAAAGGAGGAGAATCTCCCTAACCAGTGTGGCTGTTGGTTGGGCTTTGTCTTGCAAAGCAAAATGTCACTGACTGGATTCCCCGTTAGGACACATGCCTGGGTCACAGTTTGGTCTCTTGCTGGGATGTGTGGGAGAGGCAGCAAATTGATGTTTCCTCAGACAAGATCTTTCCCTCTCTTCCTCCCTTCTCCTCTCTCTAAAATAAATAAATAAATACATACAATTTTAAAAGGAGGAAACTATAGTTATCTCAGTAACATGCAAGTTGAAAATACGGTTTGATAAAATTTTACAGACATTTTTTATTTAAAACAAACAAACAACTCTTGGTGAAGAATGGATAGAACTTCGCTAAACTGACAGAGATGCAGTCTATAGCAGAGACATTGTGGGAAAATATTGACGTTTTGTCCCTGAGATCAGGGACATCCCAAGGATACCTACAGTCCCTGCTTCTGTTTAACATCGTGCTAGAGATTGCAGCCATACAAGAAGGCAAGAAAAAGAAATGAAAGGCATAAAGATATTTGAAAGGGAAGAAATAAAAGTCATACATTTGCAGATGATACAATCATGTACATTGAAAACACAAATGAATTTACCCAACCGTGTTAGTTGGACAGGGTGAATGTTATAGTCCACTTACTAGTTGACCGGATGTGAAGGAAATCTAAGGCATTTCATATCACATGCTTCATTGTGGGCTGAGTGTAACCGGAGAGCAGACTGAGTGGGCAAAAGCCTTAGGGTTCAGGCCACACCTCCATTTGGTTGGCGTGTAAATCGGTGTAACTTTTCTGAGGCTAATTTTACCAACGTAAATGTGACATTTACAATGTGATCATGTAACTGTGGCACCCCTTTGACTCAGCAATTTCACGTCTATGAATTTGTCTTATGGAACTATTTGCTGCAATTTTCATAAAAAGAATATCACGGAAGCAAATTTTTAAAAATTAACTGTGTTTAGTAGTTGTTTGTTATATTAATTTTAATGCACATATATAATTTTATTCAGAGTATATTTAATCTTTTAATATGATTTAGGGATAAATACTTCTATTGAGTAGGTAAGAGTTTTTGTCTGCTAAGCAGAAAGACGTATTCATTAATGCTTATGTATCTTTTAGTGTGAGAATAACTTGTTTAATAAAATTATATATAATGTCTCTTGTTCTGAGAGTGAGTCTGTCAACTCAGGCTTTTTTATCAAGTGCCACACAAGTTTGATTCTGATACAGTTTGATTTTCCTATGACATTATATAACTGTTTGAAGACCAAGACCTGAAAACATCATTCCTCTCTTAAGGTGAAGTATGTCTGAAATCCCCAATCAACTTCCCCTAAAGCCTGACTAGACCTGGAACTCTGCCTAGAGATAGGCTACTTCAAATGGCAGAAACAGGAAGTGTAAATGAAGACAAGTTTGGAAGTGTTCTATAGAATCTGGAATATCACCATTGTGCCCATGGTGAGACCGTGCACGGGAGGTGAAGTACTCTACTTCCGACAGGATGTGAGCGCAGGCCAGCCTGACTTCTGAGCCCGTGGTGGTTCTGTCCACGACGCGGTGCGTATCACCACACAGGATGTGCCATCGCCATCCGGCGCTATTCCAGGAACTTTGCGTCTGCCTCTCACTAGACAAACTTCAGTGAGCTGCCTACTGAGTTATAAGGTTACACATCTATGAACTCAACCTTGGCTATTAATTAAATGCCCTTCGATTTTAGTTTGTAAAAAATTAACATTCATTCATTCCTTTAAAAAAAACAATCTGGTTTCTGGCCTTGGACCAAGATGTTCTGAAAAATAAATAAATAAATCAGTAACTATCTAGATCTTGCTCAGCTTCAAATTCTTGAACTGCTTTCAGTTCGTTGCAGCCCAAACGTGCAGTGACGTTCAATAAGCCTCCAGGTGACTTCTGAGCAATAGACGTATGTTTTGTGTTTTGAAATTTGTAAACACATGCTGATTTTAAAGTTCCACTGATTTTTCCTGTAAAATGGTCTCTTTTACTTTATCTTCAAAAAAGTAGAGTCAGCCAGCTGGTACATAAACTCAATAGGGAGCAGTTTTACTTTCAAGGGTGGAACTGAATGCTTACTTTTAGAAATAATTTTCTTTCTTTTTTTTAAAGGTTTTTTTTTATTTATTTTTAGACAGAGGGAAGGGAGAGAGAAAGACAGGGAGAGAAACATCAATGTGTGGTTGCCTCCCACGTGGCCCCCACTGGGGACCTGGCCCGCAACCCAGGCATGTGCCCTGACTGGGAATCAAACCGTCAACTCCTTGGTTTGCAGCCCACGCTCAATCCACTGAACTACACCAGCCAGGGCAGAAATAATTTTCTGACTGCATTTAAAAAAAAAATGATTTCTTCAATATAAAGTATGTAGTCATAAAAGAGACGACAAGATATTTTTAACAGCTCTCCTCTGTTAAATACAAGCCTTTGTGTTCAAAATGCCAATTGAGAGCTTCATTTTTTAATATTTTTCTGTAATAGCCAAGGTATTTTAGTTGCTACCAGTGACAGTCATCAGGACCACACAAAGATGCACTTAAGCCTGTCTCTGAATCATGCGGTTTAGTTACATTCGTTACTTGGATTTTAAAATCTGTTGATAGTTTGTCTTTCATCACTTGATCTTAGGCATATTTAAATTTTAAATTGACAATCAAATTCAATGCTGACAACTTAAATATTTTATGTAATGGTGAAAAAGCTGAGAACTGGGTTACAGATTAAAAAATCAAAGTATATTCACTTATATGTAGAATCTAAAAAACAAAGCAAATGAACAAACTAAACAAAACAGAAACAAACTCATAGATAAGACAACAAACTGGTGATCATCAGAGGGGACAGTAGGTGGGTGCCTGGGAGGAAAAGGGGGCAGAGATTAAGAGCTACAGATGGCCAGTTATAAAGTAAGTCACAGGGACGTGAAGTACAGCAGAGGGGACAGAGCCAATAGCAGCGTAACACCTGCGTGTGCTGACAGGTGTCACTAGACCATGGTGACAATGGCTTCGTAAGGTGTATCGGTGTTGCATTGCTAGGTTGTATACCCAAAACTAACACACTATTGTAAGTAAATTATAATTAAAAATAAATTTAAAAAAATCAAAGTGTATATACAACAAAGCAGAAATATTAGAAGAGGGATGAACTATTAGTGTTTTAAAGACAGACTAAAATTATGACTTCTTTGAATCTCACAAGTCGATGACCAACTTAAGTGCATTATTTTATTGTAAAAGGACACATTGTAAAACTGTCAACGACTGAAATATGGGTATGAAATAGATACCGTACCATCTTAAGCTTACTCACAATTGTGTAAAACATTAGAAAATTGTATATATTTATATACATTATACATAAGCATATATATCAATTATTTACAAGCATATATAATATACAATGATATATTTCCACATGTGAACAGCGCACAGATCGCTGTAACTTGCACAGAGATAAGGCGGAGTTTGCGTCTGAGTAGCCGAGTAAGTCACACTACTCAGAGTGGGGCACGCGGTGCAGAGCAGGGGCCGCAGGCCATGGCCCGCCCACCGCGTCCGCCCCACCGCCTGCTTTCGTGCAGAAGCTGTACTGGAGCCCAGCCGTGCCCAGTCAGTTCCACAGTGTCTGTGCCTGCTCTCCCCGTGCAGCGTCAGGGCTGAGCAGTTGGGACGGAGACCCCACAGCCTGCAGAGCCCAAAATACTTGCTTTCTGCCCCTTTACAGAGAACAGTTTACTGACCCCTGGATCTGATGAATGAGACAGACTGTGAGCTAAATATTTCTCTCGCTATTCCAATAAACAAGTTTTTGTTTTATGTACAGGAATTCCCTCTTCTGGGTTTTGACTAATGCATCTAAAATGGAAGATAAGACAGGCCAAAATAGCCTAAATGTCCACATTAGTATCTGCCTTTAAATTTATCCGTAGTACTTGTTTTGTACAGCTTTGTTATAGCTGTTGAATGTATACATAAACTCATTTTTGCAACCTGTCTTAAGGACCCCTGGCTCCTCTGAAATCATGGTCTCTTAGACTTTATTCATGTTTGTGAACCATACCCTCGGTTGTCAACATTCTGAATCATATTTCTCTGGCTGTGAGATGACATAGATTTTTTTTTCATGAGATGTTCTAAATGGCACTAAGAAAGCCTGGCTGGGTAGCTCAGTTGGTTAGAGTGCCACCCCAATGTGCCAAGGGTGTGGGTTCAATCCCCAGTCAGGGCACATACAAGAATCAACCCATGAATGCATGAGTAAGTGGAACAACAAACTGGTGTTTCTCTCTCTCTCTCTCTCTCAAAATCAATAAAAGCATAAATAAATAGCACTAAGAACTAGAGAGAAATGAATCGCTCACTCTGTTTGCCGTGGAGCCTTGTTTTTAGTCCTCACTGTATAAAATATAATAGAATCATGTCACTATTGGAAACCCAGGAAGAAAATCATGGTAGTGAATATTTATGAGCCTCCATCATGTGCCAGGCACTGGGTGCTCTGCACACATTCTCTCATTTCATCCACACAAGCTTAAGAACTAGGTTGGCGTATTATCCCTGTTTCACAAACCAGGAAACTAAGTCTTCATTAAGAGGCTTGCCCAAGCCCTGGCTCGGGAATATTGTCTTGTACACTGAAAGGTCACCAGTTTGATTCCCAGTCAGGGACATACCGGGGTCTTGGGTTTGATCTTTGTCCCCTCTTTCTTGAATGAGAATAAAATAAACCTAAAAAAAAAAGAAGATGTTTGCCCAAGATCACACAACCAGTAATCGATAGAGCCAGAACTCACACATAGCGTTGTCAGAGTACAAAGTCCGTGCTCTTAATCTTACTATTAAATAATAGTGTTTGTGTTTTATGCACCTTAAAATAGCTTCCCATGTCCTTCAACATGTTGAGACAACCAAACTGGAGAATATAACGGAATCACCTGGTCAATTGACATCTCTGTCTCTCGTCACTGGCAAACCCCAATGGCAGTGCCATTCTTTGCTGTCATTCCTTCCTTCCGGCCTAGTCTCCCTTTCCCATCCCCCCACACCCGCCCCCGCCCCCACCCCACCCCCAGCCCCAACCTGTATTGCACGCTCTGATGAGCTGGGAAATCCTGCCTTCAAGTTCTCTGGCATCTCATCTTATTGCTAATCCTCAGCATGTAGACACGTGCCAGCTTCTGAAGGCCCAGAAACAAGAAAAGATGCTGCTATTTTTATTGTGGAAATCACAAATAGGCAGATCTGATGATGCAAAGGGGCAATAGCGTGCAGTTTATAAGCCTGCTGCCTGCCGGAAGTCCCGGGGGGGCTGGTGTACCCAGCAACGGTGTGTGAGAGATGGGGGGGCGGGGGGGGGGGCGTCTGAGGGGCTGGAGAGCTCCTCTGGGTGAGCTGGCCTGTGACTCAAAGATTCAGTACGAAGAGGGGAGGGCATTTTAAATGTTCCTTATAGTGCACACTTGGGCAATAATTATCTATTTATAAATACAGAGATGGGCAAAACATGGTTCCTGTGGTACATGTTCAATCTGGAGATCTCAAAGGCAAACAGAATCACGATCCTCTCTTCCTCGGTTCAGATACTTGACAGGCAGTGCTATGGCTTCCTGAGGCCCAGCCGGAATGGAGCCTCAGGTTTGTAAACTGGAGTTTCTTCCAGGTAAGCGTGGATGGTCCCGTACCATAAAAATCTGTTAGAGTAATTTTATCCGGGGGTGGCAACCTAAAATGTCTGCATCATACTTAATGGACGAACAACACAAGAGACATTTTGAACTAGAGAAACATAACAAAAATGCTTATCACCACTGCTATCCTACTACTAGTTAACAGGAAAAATATCAGTCAATACATTTAAGCAAGAGAAAGAATGTAGAGGTAAGATGTTTGGACAAGATACAGTGATCACTATTTGTAGATAAATATAATTGTAAGCATAAAACCTTAGAGAGAACCCTAACGAACTACAAACAATAAGAGAATTTAATGAGATGATGGGGTACAGGATAAGGATCCTAAATTCCTGAGCCAAGCCCAACAGCTACCGAGACACAGTGTCACCGTCGCACCTGTCGGTAATTGTCTCTGGTAAAGGGTGGTCATGCCATGGACTCTTGGTTAGATTTTTTATTTAAAGGTAATACGTTTATTTTCCCGACTCTGAAGACTCTTCAAGTCCATGGCCTCAAATTGCCCAACAGAATCTTTCCGAACCAATATAGAGAATAAGGTAAGCTAATTCAGCATTTTTCCTAAGCAGCCTATTTTTTTTTTTTAAAAAAGGTGAAATTTTTGGCATGCTTGTCAGCTGAGGACCACCTCAACTTGTTCCCCCCTGTAACGGTGGTGGTCCTACCTGAGACTTTCCGGTTTATGTGAATTGGGTCTTTTGAGCATTTTCAAAGAAAAGGCAGCTTTCCAGGCAAGGTTGTTCCAGCTATTTCAATAGTCATTGTACACACGTCTCCTGTAATAACACTTAAAATCAGATGATGCTGACCCAGTTAGAGCTAAGGATTAAAGAAATCTGCTTAGAATTTAATTGCGTCCCCCAGAGCAACGGCCAAGAGAAATACATTCCACAGAATGCCCTTCGGAGAACCTCTCATTAGCCAGACTGCAAACCCTTGATTTCTTTTCACTTGATATACGATCGCCTGGAATTCATTGAAACGTGCATGTAATATATGCTCATACATGGTCACGACACATCGGTTTAGTGTTTTATTTTTCCTGGATGACATATAGTCCTATGTAGAACTTAGTTGCTCGTCGCTTTACCCTAAAATAAAAATTAGAGGCCATATAATTTTAATATAAACTGTATACACTCTAGATATTTTCTTTTGTATAATTTTTACACAACTTCAAAAACCTCAGAATTGGGAAAAAGTTAAAGCATTGCCTTTTAAACTACAGCCAGTTTTTCTGACTCTAAGCCTTTACTTTGAAATTCCAAGAAAAGAAATGCAGTCTATTCTTCCTCTCATCAACCATATGCCATAGAATCTGCCCAGAAATATTTTGGTGCTTTGCCTGATCTCTGCTAATTTTGCATTTATCCTTGTTATATTTGTTTCTGTCGGATCTGTTGTTATGTGTTTTGCCTATAATGTGTTTTTACTATGTGTCCTATGACAAGGGTATTGACATCAGCATTACCTATCGTAGACTAGAAATTCTCAGAAGGTGGGATTTTTGACACGATGGTTTTGAACCTTGGCTCTGCATTAAGACCAGCTGGGGTACATTTGTACATGCGGTTGTGTGAATGTTGCCCCTAAGGGTTTCAATTCAGTAGATGTAGAATGTGCCCGTACTTCACTAATTTTTAAAAACATTTTAAATTGATTTTTTCAAAAGAGAGAGACAGAAAGAGAGAAACGTCCACCTGTTGTTGCACTTATTTATGCATGCGTTGGTTGATTCTTACATGTGCCTGGACTGGGGATGAAGCCCATGACCTTTGCATATCGGGACAATACCCTAACCAACTGAGCTACCCGGCCAGGGCACTTCAATATTATAAAAAAGCTTTACAGGTAATTCTGACATATGGCTGAGAGTCAAAAAGAGTTGAGAGGCACTTTTTATAAAATTACACCTAATTTGCCCTGGCTGGTGTGGCTCAGTGGATTGAGCACCAGCCTGCGAACTGAAAGGTCGCTGGTTCGATTCCCAGTCAGGGCACATGCCTGGGTTGCAGGCCAGGTCCCCAGTGGGGGGCCACGTGAGAGGCAACCATACATTGCTGTTTCTCTCCCTCTCTTTCTCCCTCCTTTATATTTATATATATATAAATTACACCTAATTCTATCCACAGTACCTAGAGTAATTGCCTGGCACATAGCCAGCCCTCAGAAACTGCTCACATATCAGTGAACTGGACTGAGACCGAGCTGCACTGAGGGGTCACTGACCGTCACCGCAAGTCCGATGACTCTAAGTAAATAAAACACTGCGCCTGTTTGTAGCTGTCATGTGAACCCACCAAATTATTGGTTTAACCTGGACAGGCGCAACCTCTTTTGTAATTAGAAAAAAAATTGGTAAGATTCTGGTCACTAGCAATCTAAGATTGCACAAACAATATGCCTTTGTTGTCATAAAACATTATTTGGATTTATGGAGTCCTTTGCCTTGAACTAAAAATGAATAAATAACCATGCATTAAAGTAAATTTCACGTAAAAGATCCCAAACCTGACTTATATGATTCAATAAGTTAAAATTCCCAAAGATTTGCAGGTGATGTAATAATGGAAGTCAGTGATTTTCTTAGCATAAACCAATTCCAGTCTGGTGATTTCTACAACAGCGATTGGTATGTAGTAATCTGAATGCTGTGAGAATAAACTGAACTTGAATGACAGAGCCCAAAGGCAAACCCTAGCACCCTCGTGGAATACCAGCCTGTCTTTCTAATCTCTGGGATGCTTCTCAAATGCAAGGTGCGTCGCAATCAACTGGAAAGCTTATTGAACATACGGAGTCCTGGGCCTCATCCCCAGAGGTCCTGATTGAGCGGCTTGGTCACCAAGCCCAGGAATCTGCATGTTTAACAGCCACTCCAGATTGATTCTGATGCAGGGGATGTGACACCTGCAAAAAGATGCTCCGGGTTATACTTTCTTTGTTTCATGACCTACGTAGCCAAAGGAAACCTATGCAAGTGCTTAACAGCCGAGGCCATTGCGCAAACTTCCTGTGCTAGGTGTGTATGATGCTGTTTTTATTAAACCCGTACACCACAAAGCTTTTTATTGCCCTTGGAGACATTTATTCCTCGGTGGAATTCAGTCTTGGAGCCAGTGTTTTCAAACCCAGTGAATTAACATGTTTTACCAACGCTGTTGGGAATGTGTTACAAGCCCTGCCCTTTAATCTGAGTGAAAATAGAACACAGACTCCACTAAAACGGCTTCAGGTAGAATTCATAATCTAATCGAGAGAGAATACCACTAAGTCATCGTGACACAACAGCAGTTCTCTGTGGTGGGGAGCAGTTAGTACGCACCTAATGCTGTGACTGTGTTCGGTAAACAGGGCGACCCCGCGGGAAGCCTCTGCGGGAGGACAGGAGCGAGGGAAGGGGTCACTAGCCACTCTTGTCACCTGCTTCAGAACCGCTGGGTTTTCCCGACTTTGGGCTAAGGTGTCCTGAGAGGGACCTGAGGCCAGCCCCATCCCTTCTGTCCCCTCTTAACTTTTCTAGTCTTTTTCCTCCTCCCTCCAGTGCTGTCCGTTTTTGCTTTCCCTTACCTTTTCTCAGACGTGTGAGTGAAGTCTGAGGCCCAGCTCCCTGTGAAGGGGGTTGTTTGACCTTTTCGAAAGATGGCTGGGTGATACAGTTATGGGCAGGCTCTCCGTCAAAGGTCTCGCCTTCAAGACTGAAAGGGCAAAACGGTGTGTAAAACCCACCCACCTTTTCCTCCCTTTGGATGCTCACCGTGGTAATTAAAGTCTATTGTGATGATTTCTGAAATGGGGAGGAAATGGGAAGTTAGTATCCTGAAACTGAATTGGAACTCCAGACAAGCTGCCAATATGTGGCTGAGTCACCAAAAGGTCTCCAAGCTGTCCACCCTCTATCAACACAGTAGGAGGTAATAATGGAATCTGCGAAAAACAAATGACTCAGTTTTCCTTTTTAGAAAATGCTCAATTTCAGCTGCCTGATTTCCCTGTTGAAATGAAAGGGACAAAACCACGACTGACGGTTGGCAGTATCAACCGCTTCCTGCACTGGTGCCAGTCCCAAAGGGGAGGCTTCCCGAAGCTCACGGATGCTCTGGGTACTTTTTACAGAAGCTACGACATTAAGTGCCAGGAAGAGCTGTAAGTCAAAGGAAGATTCAACTATGTACTTATTTCCTGCTTTGTCAGACTCATGTGATGGGAAAAAATGGGAAGGCCTACGTTTCTGTCCCAATTTTTCTATTTACACACTATGTGACCTTGGCAGGTCATCCTTTTTGAGAATGTTTCCTCGTCTGTGCAATGAGAACGGTGTCTGCATCCAAGGGCAGTTGCGAAGGGTGGCGACCTGAGCTAGAACGCCCAAGTCTGTGTTCATTCTAAGCCCCGCAAAACTGTGGGGCACCTTTGCTGCTGGGAGGGTATTTGGAGAGATGGTGACAGTTCCTGGGTCACAAAGTGAGGTGAGAGGAGAGAGTGCCGTTAATGCATTTAGACAAGAATGAGTAAAGTTTGAATGGACTCTCATTATCACAGGCATATTTTTGTATGTGTGAAGATGGACCTACATTTTAAAAGTTTAATTGTGTTATCATTGATTTCAAAGTATTATGTAGCAAATGCTCAACAGTACATATTTTTTAAGATTATTTATTTATTTTTGTTTTTTTAATATATTTTATTGATTATGCTATTACAATTGTCCCATTTTCCCCCCTTTCTCCCCCTCCACCCCCACCCCCCCATTCCCCACCCTTTAGTTTTTGTCCATAGGTCATACACATAAGTTCTTTGTCTTCTACATTTCCTATACTATTCTTAACCTCCTCCTGTCTGTTTTCTACCTACCATTTATGCTACTTATTCCTGCACCTTTTCCTCCCTCTCCCCCTACCACTCCCCTGTTGATATCCCTCCATGCCTTATATAAATCCCTTTAACATTTCATAGAATAAAGGCTGCGTGATGATGAACTCCTTGAACTTGACCTTATCTGAGAAGCACTTTATCTGCCCTTCCATTCTAAATGATAGCTTTGCCGGATAGAGTATTCTTGGATGTAGGTCCTTGTCTTTCATGACTTGGAATACTTCTCTCCAGCCCCTTCTTGCCTGAAAGGTCTCTTTTGAGAAATCAGCTGAAAATCTTATGGGAATTCCTTTGTAGGTAACTGTCTCCCTTTCTCTTGCTGCTTATAAGATTCTCTTTCTATTTTTAATCTTGGGTAATGTAATTATGATGTGTCTTGATGTGTTCCTCTTTGGATCCAACTTTTTTGGGATTCTCTGAGCTTCCTGGACTTCCTGAAAATCTATTTCCTTCACCAGGTTGGGGAAGTTCTCCTTCATTATTTGTTCAAATAAGTTTTCAATCCCTTGGTCTTCCTCTTCTCCTTCTGGTACCCTTATGACTCGGATGTTGGGACGTTTAAAAATGTCCTGGAGGTTCTTAAGCCTCGCCTCAGTTTTTTGAATTCTTGTTTCTTCATTCTTTTCTGGTTGGATGTTTTTTTCTTTCTGCTGGTCCACTCCATTGATTTGAGTCCCAGTTTCCTTCTTATCCTTTCTCATTTGTTCAAGTAATTGAGACAATTTTTCTTCGAATCCTGTGAGCATCCTGATTACCAGTGCTTCGAACTGTGCATCTGATAGGTTGGCTATTTCTTCGTCACTTAGTTGTATTTTTTCTTGAGTTTTGATGTGTTCTTTCATTTGGGCCATTTTTTTTTTTCTCGGTGCGCCTGTTACTTTAAGGGGCGGAGCCTTAGGTGTTCACCAGGGCGGGGTAACCCACATCGTTGTGTTGTGATGCTGTCTGTGGGGGCGGTGCCTGAGAGAACAATGGCGCTTGCTCTGTTCTCCACACTTCCCCAGCTACCCAAAAGCAAGTTGGGCCCTTCTTTGCTGGCTCCGGGGTGAGTGGACGGACCTGCACAGTTCCAAGTCCCTGTGGGTCTCCCCAATGAACTCTCCTGTGAGGCTGGGAGTTCCTCCTGCTGCCGTCTCAACCCCCACAGGTGTAATCAGTTGGTGGTTTGAGGCTTTATTTCCCTGCGTTGGTGGACTGCACGGTCTGTTCCGCTCCCCAGCTTTTCCTCCTGGTTTATCTGCGTGAGAATGAGGGACTGCCAGGTCCACCAGTCTCAGCCCAAGTTTCACCGAGTGCACCTGCTGCGTTTTGGCCAGACGTGCCCGCCACGGGCCTCTCCAGGCAGCTGGAGCGTTGCTGGTACCGCTCCACAAACCTCATCTTGCCCAGTACTCTCCACCCTGCTCCACCACGCTTACTGGTCTGTATGAACGTGTCTTCTTTAACTCCTTGGTTGTTGGACTTCCACTCAGTTCAGTTTTCTGTCAGATCTGGCTGTTTTTGTTTTTTAAATTGTTGTTTTACCTCTTTTGGTTGTGCAAGGAGGCACAGTGTGTCTACCTATGCCTCCATCTTGGCCGGAAGTCTATTTATTTATTTATTTTTAAAGAGAGAGGGAGAGGGAGGGAGAAAAAGAGGGAGGGAAACATCAATGTGTAGTTGCCTCTCACATGGCCCCCACTGAGGACCTGGCCTGCAACCCAGGCATGTGCCCTGACTGGGAATCGAACCAGCGACCCCTTGGTTTGCAGCCTGCACTCAATCACTGAGCTACACCAGCCAGGGCCACATTTCTTATCAAAGTAATAATAGCCATCATTTATTGCTCCCTTCCAGGGGTGTCCAACCTATGGTCCCCGGGCCGCATGTGGCCCAGGATGGCTATGAATGCGTCCCAACACAAAATCATAAATTTATGTAAAACCTTTTTTTTTTGCTCATCAGTTTTTGTCAGTGTTTGTGTATTTAGTGTGTAGCCCAAGACAGCTCTCCTTCTTCCAGTGTGGCTCAGAGTTCCAAAAGGTGGGACACCCCTGCCTTAGACTGAGCACAGGGGTAAACTCTTCGGACTATCACGGTGAAGCACGGCGCTGTGAGGCAAGGGTTCTCAGCGGCCACTAGCAACAACTCTGCACAGCTATTATCATTCCTACTTCACAGGTGATGGAATTGACCAAAATTAAAATTTTGAAAACTTTCCTAGCATCATACACCTAATAAGCTGTGGAATAGAGTTTCAAACTCCCATGTGTCTGTCTCTAAAGCATGCGTGCTTGACCACCAAAATCTTGAAGCTGCAGTATTTTCCCTGAATTGGAACAGAAGTCTTGTCTCTGTGACAAGGTGACCTTGACTTAAGTTTCTGTCTTTGAAATTGGTACATGATGGTGGGAGTAGCTAAAACGCACTTACACACAGCTGGCCCCTGTCAACCATGAACTTGCTATGAAGAAGTGTGAGGTGACTGATGAAGTGTCAGAAAGTGTAAGTTCTTATTTCTGCCTTCATAGGGACTAGGCATGTGTTCTTGAGTAAGTGGTTCAAACTCTGCCCTACTTTCCTCTGTAAGTGGAGGTTGTGATGTTTATCTTGCCCACCTTACAGGGAGTCTCGGGGATCCAGTGAGATGGTGTATGTGAAGGTATTTTAATATATTTAAGAGTTTCTTTAACCACAAAGAGGTTGGGGAACATTTGGTAAGAAATATAGAAAAAAAAAAACACATAATCTTGTGCCTGTAATGGTCACTCCTTTCATGATATATTTGCCCATCTACAGAAATGCCTTTCAAAGAACACAGAACCTACTGGTGGGACACAAGATTACTTTACGAGGTCCATGAACAATATATTTTAGTAGTTCTGGGCTCTAAAGTGCTCTAGAAAGTATAACTTAAAAATCCTGTGATTACCTGAAATATTGTTGAAGATTCAACTAAATGTAAAAAGTGAGCCAATTTAAAATCAATTACATATAATAAAGTACAGGTGTTAATGGGTCCGGCAAACATGGTGAAGTAGAAAGTGGCCTTAGGAAGCACTGACAAAAGCTTGCTCTGTTTGAAAACTGACTGATCTCAGAGGAGCTTGTCAGGGCTACCGCTGACGGATCTCTAGTGACCTCCCAGCTTCCACAACAGTAATAACCACGGCGAAGAGGTCTGTTGCGTCCTCCCCAAGCTCAGCCCATGCCCCGCCTCCCCCACTCTGGTCGAATGCTCTCAGCTTGAGTCAAAGAGTGGTTTTATTCCTTCTTTAAGAAAGATGCCTTCTCACCTGCACCGTACAGAGGATGCAAACAATGGACGCACCTTCTACACGGGGCATGAGTCTCTAGTTTGAAAAGCAAGACTTGACTTTTGATATCTTAAAGTCCTGATCCGAGGGGAAAGCCAAAGTGCTCTGGATAAGGTCTGCAGCAGCCCTGCTGGGATTCTGCCCTCGCCTGGATTCATTTCTCAGTTTAGGCCCTGAGTATTTGCCATTCTTGAGCTGCCATGCCTCTAAAGGTTGAAAGCCAGTGATAACTATTTTACTACATGGTTTGCTTTGTCTTTGACGACAGGGTTTTTGCCGACCATGGCTCCTCTAGGCCATGGTAAGAAGCCAATATTGACCTGGTGGGACCTCTTTAAAATGCATCAGTCTTCTGTATAAGGGACTTGGGTGGACCACGTCCAGTCTTTCTCCAAACCTAATCTAACAAACTTAAATAGATGTTGAGAGAAAAATCATTGTTTTTTTAAAAACTTATAGTTATTTTCTGGAAGAGTCCTTGGTTTAATGCAGGCGTTTTCTCTCGTTATTTTAATAAAAATTATTTTCAAAGCGTGGAGAGGTTTAGCGAGTCACCAGCAGTCACACAGCTAAGGGGCAGATCTGAAATAACAGCCCCGTTCTGTCTGGTTCCAAAAACCATGATTTTCCACAGTACTCACACTCAAATCTTTACTGATTGATATTGAGAAACAGCATACTTAAAAGAAGTTCATTTTAAAGATTTTATTTATTTATTTTTAGAGAGAGGGGAAGGGAGGGAGACAGAGAGGGAGAGAAACAGCAATGTATGGTTGCTCCTCACTTGGCCCTCACTGGGGACCTGGCCCGCAACCCAGGTATGTGCCCTGACTGGGAATCGAACCAGGACCCTTTGGTTCCCAGCCCGCGCTCAATCCGCTGAGCTACACCAGCCAGGGCAGAAGTTCATTTTATTAAGAATTCGGCTAA
The DNA here is from genome assembly GCA_004026765.1 of Micronycteris hirsuta. Lineage (NCBI taxonomy): Eukaryota > Metazoa > Chordata > Mammalia > Chiroptera > Phyllostomidae > Micronycteris > Micronycteris hirsuta. The sequence continues at coordinate 56,939 of PVJI01004153.1, read as the reverse complement.
GCGACGAGGGCAGAAGCTGCTTGCACACCATCCATGGGGGCTCCCAGATGACTGCTGAGGGGCCCTGAGGGACCCGGTGCACTCACGACTGTCTCTGTGCCACTGAAATGACCGAACAACGTTGCCACCGGAGTCGAGGCAGAGATGAGCCCAGGGCAAGGATGGAGGCTGGCCCACCGCTTGTGGCTCAGCACCTGGGCCTCTTTCCCATGCCAGCTTGCCATGCCCCAGAGGGTGTGAAGGCAGGAGGAGGGAGGCAGACAGACAGCCAGGGCTCTCTATGAGTCGTGAAGGATGGGGGTGATGCGGAGCGGTGTGCAGAGGGATTTCCCTCACCCAAGAGAAGTTTTGTCCCTTTGACAAATGTGGCTGCAGGGATCTGACAACCGACCACAAGCTGTCTTTGTGTGGCTGAGCATGCAACAGGCACGTGAAATATTTCCCCACACCGCTTCTGCCACCTCACAGAATGCTGCCTAAGTAGTTTCCATTTGCCTCTGTTTTCCCCATGCTCAAGGTCAAACAGTAATGAAGAACTGACATCGTTTTTGGTCCTTGGGTGGTTTTGCCCACTCGGCGGGGAAATTGGCAGTGAGTTCCTCCGGATCACTTGTTCGTTGTGAGGCGTCACTGTCAGGCCGGCCCTGCACCTGTCGCTGAAAGTTAAGCAGACACACTCTGCCTGGGTCTGGGGGCATTTCAGTTGCCAACCTCCTTAGCACGAGTTTCGGAGGGCAGGCTCCGAGTCTTCCCTGGCGTTGTGAGGAGGCACACACCTTCCGCACAGGTACTCAAATCACTGCTGTTATGTATCTTATGAAGAGGCTCACCACAAAGAACTTGTTCTGAATTACTCCAGGTCTTTGATTCTCAAAAATTATTTTTGGCACCAGAATGTCTCTTTCCCTCTGTTTTTCAAGTTTGTCACTTGGTTGCTTGACTTCACCGGAGCCCTTTGGAATGTCTGCGCCTTGAAGCCAAGCTTGCCGTGCCCTGGGACTGCCAAGTGGCAGGTCTGGCTGGGGAGTGGGGTGAGTTGGGCGTTATCAGACCCCATGCACAGCCAGCACCTCAGAACCCCACTGCGGCTCGTGTGATAACAGCTCAGACTAATGGCTTCTATGAAGCGCTCCTCAGCATCCCCCGAAACTCTGCTATCTGGCCAAGTGTTTTGCTCTTAATACCCAGCAAATGTAAAGTCCCTGGGCTCTGGTGGGTTTTCTGAATGTCAAGTCAGCGAAACTCTAAACAGCTTTTGAAGTGCACGTGTAAAATGTGCTTGGAATAGCACCCTGCCTCCTCACTTGATAAGAGCTTGATTTAGTTTTATTCTGCTAGAGCAGAGCTCTTCATACTTGGGCGTGCAGACTCCAACCCCCCCACCACTGCTTCCCAAAGTCCAGGAAACACATTCCAAATACACATGGATACATTTCCAGATCTTTCATTTCCACATGAATAATTTCTCCAAAAGGCTTTGACGAAGATCAGGGTGCCGGAGATGTTCCATGCAGTCTGAAGAATGAGAAAAGTTGGACCAACTCCAGAGATATGACTGGGGCTGGGTGTCAGTCGGTTTAGGGAAACCAAGAAGGGGCCTGGTGGGCTGCAGTGTAGGTTAAGGTGAGGGATGAGACCTAGAAACTAGAACCTTGTTTTCCCAGGGACAGCAGACTGTTGAAAGGGTCCAGTTCTCCCAGAGCAGGAATAACTGTAACTGGGAATAGAATTCCAGGAAACACTTTGGTTGGTGTTGATTGTTGGTTTAAACTGTCTATCTGAATTGAATAACAAAACTACCTATAATTTGCCAACTAATTAGATGAATATAATAGTGTGTGCATGTGTGTGTGATGGGAGAGGGATTGTACAGGAATAATTTGGCCCCTAAGATCCACACACACTATATATATGATTACTCTCCCATTTAAATTACTAACTAGACATGTACTTTGCTTAACAAACGGTCAAAGAGGAGCAAAGGCAAGATGAGACTATAAATTTGCATTTGTTACCGATTTATAATTCACATTATCTCACTTAATCTTATTTTTCTGATGCCCTATTTAAGAGAGGTGCTGCTAAGGTGAGTGCCCTCAGCTCCTGGCCTTGCTTCCTAAATGAGTTTGCACCTGCACCTCCCTGGCCTCCTTCTCCTGCAGTGTCTGGGGAATGCAAAGGGCCTCTTCCCCTGCCCCAGGCTAATTCCACCTCCTCCCCCTCCTCGGGACCCCATCAATCATTCCTCATGAACTTCAGTATCTTTCTTTCAACTGGCTCTTTCCTACATGTTAATATGTTTGGACCTCTCCTGTCCTCAGGGAAATGAAGACCTGCTTGACCGGATGTTCCCTCTAGCTACGGTCATTCTCTTTCCCAGCACAGCCAAGCTGCTTAAAAGGGCAGCTGTGATCTTTGTGTCTGTTTCCTCAACCCTCTGCTGTCTGGATGTGCCTCCCATTGAAACTGTTCTCTCAGAGGTCAGTCACCAAGTCCAAGGGGCCACTTTCAGTCTTCATCCTACTTGCCTTTCTGAAGCCATTTGGTGCTGAGGACTGGTTCCCCTTTCTTGAAACATCCCCCTTCTGCGACTTCCAGGGCACCCCTCTTCCCAACTTCCCCCCATCATCTCTAGCTCATCCTGGTCAGGCTTTGCCACTGTGTTCTTTTTCTTCACCTGCTTTTTAAAAAATGATTATTATTGAAGTGTAACATATGTACAGAAAAGTATACAAATCACATGTTCACAGGCTGATAATTTTCACAGACTGAACACACCCAAGAAACTATCACCCAGATCAAAAGACAGACTGTTCCCAGCACTCTCGGAAACACCTTAGCCCCCATTCCAGCCACCATGTCCCCTCAAAGAATGACCATCATCCTGACTTTGAACAGAAGAAGTGAGTGTTGCCTGTGCTTGAACTTTAGGTAAACGTGGACTACAAATGCTCTGTGTCGGGCTTCGTTTGCTCAGCACTGTGGATGGAGAATTAAGCACATTTTTGTAGGTATGGTTTGCTCATGCTCATTGCTGTGCGAGCTTTGACTGAGAGAATACACCACGATTCATTTATCCGTCTTTCTGTTACAAACATTTGGTGAGTTTCCAGGCTTTGCAACTAGAAGGTGTGGTTTGATAGAACACTTATGTCTGCTCTTTAGGCGGTGAGTTCCCGGGATTTTCATCCTAGACCTCTCTCCCTGCACAGTTCCCCAGGGTGGCTCTAGAATATTTGGGAGATAGATGGGCAAAGATTACTTAGACAGGAGAGCTGTGTCTCCTCTCACTAAGCAAAAACGAAGGTCCCAGAGGCCCTGGCCAGGTTGCTCAGTTGGTTACAGTGTCATCCTGATACGCCAAGGTTGCAGGTTTGATCCCTGGTCAGGGCACATACAAGAATGAATCAATGAAAGCATAAATAAGTGAAACAACAAAGTAATGTTTCTCTCTCTCTCTCTCTCAAGTCAATAAACAGTTTTAAAAACCTGATTTAAAAGAAAAAAGAATAAAACTTGTGGAAATGTTTCAGATGAGCATTTTTTCAAATAGTGCTATTTTCATAAGCTAAAATTAAGTATCTGCACATTAACCCAATCATAACAACGACCTGAAGTCCAAAATTCTTGCAGGAAAGATTAAATTAGTGCCAGCTAATATGCAAGATTCTCATAAGAGAGGTTAAATTAATAAAATATAACATTTCCTGGTATTTGGGGCCAATAATTTCATAAAACCACTGAGTGCTTAAGTTCTCTCAGTTTGGTCATCAATTTCTACGGCATAATAGCGTGTGACAGGGCCCAGACCTCTTTCGTGGCACTGAGTAAACGTCCCTGCCAAGGCAAAGAAGAAAACAGGCCTGCCATTCCTGCTGCCGTGACCAGTTACGTCAAAGCGACGTGCTGTAGCTGCAAGCCACCGACTCACCGATGACACCGTGTCAAGCAAGAGTCGAGATTGATTAAAAGATGAAATTGCGCTATACCTATTTTAGGGAAAAGCAAAGTTCTGGGATTACACTTGTATCAAGTTGATAGGGAAATGTTTTATGTATTTTGATATTGCTTTACTTAATTGAGAAATTATTTTTATTTTGGTGGTAGTCTCAGAAAAAAATGTAAATTTAATCTAGTGACATGGTTAGTAATTCATAATAATAGATATTAATCTTATATTATCCTGAGGAGGTAGGAAAAAATGCACTACCCAAATTCTCATAATTTCTAATTTTTCTCTCATCTAAAGATTTTTTTTTAAAGATTTTATTTATTTCTTTTTAGAGAGAGGAGAAGGGAGGGAGAAAGAGCAATGTATGGTTGCCTCTCACATGGCCCTCACTGGGGACCTGGACTGCAAACCAGGCATGTGCCCCGACTGGGAATCGAACCGGGACCTTTTGGTTCCCAGCCCGCGCTCAATCCACTGAGCTACACCAGCCGGGCCAGATATTTTTAAATATGAAACTTTTAGAGATTACTTTTCTAGAGAAATTCCTTCCACTCTGTGCCAAATGGTTTTGCAATATTCATCATTTCTCTCTGATGATAAATTATGTGCTATTGCTTCTACTTTAAAAAAAAAACAAATTAAAAATGTGTTTAGTTTCACTTTGAGGCTCTTTACAAAGAATTCTTATAACATTTAGTGAATAATAAATTTTAAACAAAAAGTTGGCTCAAAACCAGAGACAAATATAAATATCCCACTTGATTTATTGGCTACCAAAGTATTTGAAGAATCAGTAGATATAATTTTTAATGTTCTGATGAATTACAAAAGTGCTTCACTTCCAGCTAATATACACACTGACTGATGTGTTCTGAACCTGTTACACAGTATCCTACTTGTTATGCCTTCATACTGCTTAGCATGTTTTTAAAATATCAACCTTTTCCTAATAGATACAGGAATTGAAAATATTGAATATTTTGGAGATTTTTTACTTTCTTAAAAGTTATGACAACATAGCTTCTGGTTAAACTTTGCTGTGGCTCTCCGCCGTGTTAACATTGCAGCTATGCACCCGTTCAGGAGCTTTGTCGGATACATTCCAACAGGCCGCAAATAATTTTTTTTGCCTTATGTCAGTTGGTCCAGGTGATATCCTCTCTTTGATCATTATAACTCACATTAGTCAGGAGTCTTTTGGTTGCAATTAATAGAAGCCTAACTGGAGCTAAGTTAGGCAAACGGGGATTTTATTGGAAGGATTGGGGTGTCTTACATCTAAATTGCCTGAAAGAAAATCAGGGGAGCAGCTGTGTCCCCAGGACAGCTGGAAGCAGGCACAGCTGCAGCTGGGACTTCTGCGGCCTGCCTCCGCCTCTCTCTGCACATTCCCTTCATTCCCTCCTAACTGCAGATCGGATTTCTCCCCACGGTGGGGGCACAGCCTCAAGACCTCAGCTAGCCTGCATGGCACTTCTGTGCAAATTAGAAAAGGCGCTCCCCTAGAGAGAGGCAGTCTCACAGTTGCAAAGTTTGGTGAGCAGAAGGCACTTTTGTGAAGAGAAAAAGGCAGTTCATTTTCTTGGATGCAGCCCTATGCCAGGACCTAAGGTTTGGTCAGCAAAAAGCAAGTGAGATCTCAGCCCAAGTTCCGCTCTTTTCCTGGATACCTTTGTATGGAGTACAAACTAAATCTAGCGACTCTGCGTGGCCTCTAATTTCTTATAGCTTTTGACCTTCTGTAATGATAAACTCATCTTTCTTTTGGGTCCATGGTCAAAAACTCCATGAAGGGGCTCTGATTGGCCCAGCTAAGATCATGGATATAACCAATCAGCTAAGGCTAGGGTGCAAGGCCCACAGCATTGCCAAGTCCATGGCAGACCTTCCCTTGGCATTGGGGTCACACTCAGAGAACGAACCTTTGTGAGCCAGACAGAAGGCCTGTTAGCGGCTTCTGCCCAGCCTTGGATTTATTTTCAGTGAGTGACTTTCATAAACTAATGTTTATTCATTTATTGCACTATTACCTTATCAAATATTATTGAATAACTAGAGGACATATTTTTGTTACTCATGATGATTGAAGGAGTTTCATATATTAATTACCCATTGATTTAGTTTTGAATTCGTAGGAATAAACTTAAATTTAGAAATCAAGATATTTTTCCATTATCTTAGTTATGATGTCTCAAAACTATCTTTATGCTTGTTACATAGATTCATAATGCTTTCTACTCACCTATCCTCAGTGTTTCCAAAGAAATATAATGTGTTCAGTGACGTATGTGGGGGCTATTCTATTTTCCTCAGCTTGTTGCCAGTGAACTGGCAGCTGCCTATTGGTATTAGTTTCCTTATCAAATTTACCTAAACTCCAAAATTACAGTTATTCTAACTCATTTAACTTATACATTTGTCAGAGCTTTTTTCCAAATAGAATTTTTTAACTATATGTATTTTTTCCACTACTGAATTTTTGTTGGCAGAATAACTGGTACAAGTAACAAAATGTCTCTTCCTTGATAACACTGCATTTCAACCCTCAGAAGTAGGAATGACAAAATCTTAAAACGTCACCGTTTGTCCTGACTTCTTTGTACTTATGAAGACACACAGGCTGGCATGGTTCCTCACTTAACTTCACAGTTTCCAGTCCACGTGGGGGGTTCGAGCCGGAACCACTCCATTCTCTGCGTGTACATCAACGTCAGGTTCACCCCCGTGAGTTAAGGCAGCGATTTTCAACCTTTCTCATCTCATGGCACACATAAACTAATCACTAAAATTCTGAGGCACACCAAAAATATGTATTATATTTTTTGCCGATCTAACAAAAGAAACAGGTATAATTTTGACTCATTCACACTGGATGGTTATTGTTGTATTGGCTTTTGTTTATTTTTTTTATTTGACAGTCTAAGGGAAAAGAGCTCAGTGACCTTGACTAAATAGTCAGGTATTGCACGTTTTAAAAATTCTCGCAGCACACTGGTTGAAAATCGCCGAATTAGCATTACTGGTACTAACCATAAGAACAAAATATGCAGTTATCACCACAATTCTTGACTAATGGAATATTCTCAGAAATATTTGAGATAACTGTGAACACAGGCTTTTATTTTGATGTAAATTTTTAAACAACTGTACTTAAGTAGGAGAAAAAATTCACACTTAAATTAAGCTATAATATTTAAAGAGTAAGTATCTTCGACATCACAAATCATTAGGGAAATGCAAATCAAAATTACAATGAGATACCTCTCTATACCCATTAGGATGCCCACTGTAAAACAAAACAAAAACCAGAAAAAAGTAAGTGTTGATAAGGATGTGGAGAAATTGGAAACCTTGTGTACTGCAGATGGGAATGCGAAATGGTATCTCTGTTATAAAAAAACAGTATGATAGTTACTAAAAAAATAAAATATAGAATTATCATTTGAGCCCTGGCTGGTGTGGTTCAGTGGATTGAGTGCCAGCCTGTAGACCAAAGGGTTGTAGGTTCGATTCCCAGTCAGGGCACATGCCTGGATTGCAGGCCAGGTCCCCAGTTGGGGCTGTGAGAGGCAACCACACATTGATGTTTAGAGAAAAAAAAAAAGAATTATTATTTGAGCCCTGGCTGGTGTGGCTCAGTTGGTTGGAGCATCATACCATAAACCGAAAGGTCATAGGTTCAATTCCCAGTCAGGACACATGCCTGGGTTGCAGGTTCAGTGCCAGCTGGGACATGTATGGGAGACACAATCGGTATTTTCTCACACCGATGTTTCTCTCTCTCTCCCCTCTCCTCTCTCTCTGGAATCAATAAATATATCCTCAGGGTGAGGACTGAAAAAAGAAGAATTACCATTTGATCCAACAATTCCACTTCCTGGTATATATCCCAAAACACTGAAAGCAGAGACTAGAACAGGTATCTGTGCAGCCGTGTTCGTACCAGTGGTATTGGCAGTAGCAAAAAGGTAAAACCAGCCCAAATGACTATGGATCGTGAATGGAGCAACAAAATGTGGTGTATACATACAATGAACTATTATTTTTCCTTGAAAAGGAAAAAATTTTGACACATGTGACAACATGGATGAATCTTGAGGATTATAGGATTATGCTAAATGAAATCAGTTAGATGCAAAAGAACAAATAATCACATTTGAGTTACGTGGGTATTTTGAGTAGTTTAATTCATAGAGACAGAAAGCAGAGTGGCGGTTGCCAGGGACAGAGGGAGGAGGAAATGGGAGCTAGTATTCAGTGGGCGTGTGGTTTCAGTGTTGGAAGATGGCAAAGTTCTGGCGAGGGGTGGTGGCCATGGCTGGACAACGGTGTGAATGAATGTGCTTAGCACGACTGAACCGTGCGCTTAACATGGCTAATTTTCTGTTGTGTATATTTTACCACAATAAAAAAGAGGTCAGTATCAGCAAATATTTGTTCAGGCAAGAATATCAATTAGTTGGGTATAATGCTATTGGATATAATGTTATCAATTAAATTATAACAAAGTGCTCATAATTTAAGTTTTTCTTTTGTAACTCAATGAGAAGTGGATTGCTTTTAAAACTGACAGAACACAATTCCTACAGCTGATATCCACTGACTACAACATTTTTCCCCTTTGGTAATTTGGAAGGAGGCATATTCCTGCACCAGCTGTAGCTCCCCCACGGAGACCCTGCATATTCTCCAAGTTCATCATCTTCGAGAACCTGCCTAATCACTCCCAGGGCTTAGTCTATATGCCGATCGTTCCCAAATCTGTGTCTCCATCCCAGAACTTCCACTGAACATCTCCACTCAGAGATCATCATGGGGACCTCAAAATCAATACATGAAGTGCAAACCCGTCTTCTCTCCTTCCTCCTTCCTCCTCTCCAGGGCCCTCCTCTGGCACTCTCCTCAGCTACGAGCACCACCATCTCACTAGACAGCCAACCAAGCCCTAAACCCCAATCATTCTAGCTGACTCCTTCCTCTTCCTTATCATCCACTTCCAGTAAGCTACGTGTCCCCTTCCTTCGGTCACACCAGTCCCTCCCCTCTTACTGCCTTTGCTCAGGCTCTCTGCTTCCCCTATCCATCCCATGCTGCTGTTCGTGGGCACTTCCTCCTCCTGGCAGCCACTGGATAAAATCTGCCGTAGCCTCTTGCAAGATAACACCCAGACTCCTCAGCAGGTAACGAGATCTGAATGATGCTGCACAGGGCTTGCTTCTGTGCACCTGCGGGCCACTCAGCGATCACTTTGCAAGTGCTCCGGAAATCTCAAATGAGTCAATAATAATCATCAGTTTTTGAATCTGGTCCTTATTTCCCCATTCTAGCCTCTTTTTTTCAGCACTCCATCCACACCCTCCACTCCAGCCATGCTTCACTTCTTGTGGCTTCTCTGAGCAGGATAAGCTATTCCTGCCTCTCTTCTTCATGTAGGATTTAATTGACTGGAGCCCAGCACCATCATGTGAGACCCTGAGCCAAAAGTCTAATCCCACCAGGCTTCAGGTTCCTCATCTGCGAAACAGGGTGACTATCTGCCTCACAAAACTGGATGGAGGATATAATGAGATGATACACGCAAAAGCGGTTTGTAAACCATAGAAGTACCATAATATGTTATTTTGTGATTCATCAAAGCCTATCTTTCAGGCCACACCTGCAAAAAGCCTTTTTGTTTGCCTAAGTGGAAACCATTGTCCTCCTCTTGGGACCCCCACCCCTGCATGCACAGCCTGGGGGCCCTCGTGACTAATTTATCTAAGTTCAGGTCTCCTGTCTGCAACCAGACCGCAACCCCGTGAAGCCCACACCCATTCCTCCTCTACGGCCCTCCCTCCATCCCAGGCAGGTCAAGGGTTTAGAGTCTTTCAAAGAGAAGCAACTTCTGATTTGAGGAGGTAGAGATGCAAAGTTCCCAGTGGTGAAGAACCGGGGTGTCTTCTATTTGGGGTGCCCCTCAGGATCATGGAGCAACTCCAGAGGGACACGTCCATCCCAGCATCACCCCACTGCAAACCGGGATGACAGTAGCTGGCTCACCGCTGCCTCTCCTCGAGCATGGCCTGTGTCAGACGTGGCTGGTCGGTCATGGGCTCTGTCCCACTGAGCCTGGACAGTGTCAGGGACTTTTCCAGTGCAGCTCAGGTAGCCATGACTTGTGGATCAATTTTAGCACAAGTGATTAAAAAAAAAACAAAACATTTACCATCCTCTAAGCTCAGAGATGCCCCCAAATAGCTAGCTGGCCTAAAGTCTCAATGGAGCAAAATACCGTAAGTGGTTTTTAAAAAAGGGAGAGAGACCTCAGACCTGGCAAGTGGGTTGATGGGGTTTAAAGAGGCCATCAAATCCTGGGTGCTGGGCTCAGGACAGGCTATTGTAGAGGCCAACGCCCAGTCCTTATTTGTGCACAGAGATTTTTGTCCCACATTTTAAGGTCAGAGATTCCTTTGGTGGAGGCAGGAGCCTAAGGGTCTTGGTTTCCTATGAAGTGTCCCCACCTCAATCGGCTTAGTGCCCAGCTGCTTGTGTCTTTAGGTTTCTCTTTCTCTTCCTATAAAGGAGCCAGCAAAATGCCAGCTTGCTTTTCTCAACAAAGGGCTTACAGGTAATTAAAAGAGATTATGCTTTCACAGGGGAAACTAGCCTCTAATCACCCAGAGAAGGGCACAGCGCCCTAAGCCGGAGTTGCTCTGGTGACATTTGCATCCATTGCTCCCCGTGAGCCTCAGCCATCTACGGAGGGCTCTGAGCGCTCTGGTCCCCTGAGGTCACCAGCATGGGCGTCATGAGGCAGATCCAGCTTTTGCTCTGGAAGAACTGGACCCTGCGGAAAAGGCAAAAGGTAACGGGTGCGGCCTGGGGTCTCCAAGTGAGGCATGGAGCAAATTCACAGGTGGAGAGAGTGGGGTGGGTGGTGGAGCAGGGAGAATGAGCAGTTGATGGGCTGGTTGCCACTCAGCACTGAAGCAGCAGTTCACCATCTGGCTTCAGCGTGAGCCTCTCGGACAAGCGTCTGCCACAGAGAGACATGCATCTCTGTCCTGAGATGGACATTTTCCACCCACAGCTCAGCATGGTCACATTCAAGTCTTCTTTTGCCCTCCCTGCCTATGAGTCCGTTGCCCCTCCATCCCTCCCCTGTCCCCTAGTTTTTAAATGTGCCAGTCCAATCCATGCACCCTTGAACATCCCTGCTGTGCAGTGGGAAGAACCTAAGTCCTGAAGAGCAGGCTCAACAGAAAACCACACCCTGAGAGTGTCCCAGCTCAGTAACACTGTATTTCATAGGTTCTGCGGGGCACACTGGTTTTTCACATCTTCACATTTCTAAAATTGGGAGGCAGCTCACAATCAAGTGACATTTTAACCAGACGCATTTGTTTCTTTTGTAGTGTGCAAAAGAAATAACAGTATATCTTATAATTGATGGTGTCTTAGATCCAATGAGATGCAACACTTTATCAACCATCACAGACACTCACTGAGCCCTTTCAGTGAGCAGCCACGGGACTGGGCTGGACCAGGGGCTAAAAGCATAAGACACAGACTCCACCCTGGACTCCCTTCCAGATTAGCTGGAAGAACATGAAGTTTGTTTTGAGACCAAAAGCAATAAAAGTAGCTTAGGCCAAATATCCTCTGAGAAGTTCAGGCAAGAGCCCCAGGAAATCAGAGCACCCAGTAGACTTCTAAGTTGTTTCTGGAAAGGGATAAAGAGTGAATCTATAACTGTAAGGATAGATGCACTTTGCCACAGGCTTGAGGAGTCATGCCAATGTCAAATGACTAAAGAGGCTGAAACAGGAATGTGGGAGGGGCAAGGAGTGGGCAGGGCTGAGCTTAGAAAGACAGGAGCCAGACAAGGAAGGAGGGCAAGGAGGAACATCTGCTGTGGGGAAGAAGACAATGGGTTTGTTCCCAGCCTGGATTCAAGAGGGATTTACATAGGCAGGACAGGGTTTTCCTGGGTGTTGGAAGGAACTGTGGAACATCTGGAATGTCTTGATAAGAGAGAATTTAATATAAAAATGTGTTTGCTAAATACAAAGCTGGTAGCTGAGAAGGTAAAAGAGAACTCTCAGATGTCATAGAGGTAGCAATAGCAGGACGTGGTTACAGCTGAGAGAACCAAGGGGAAAATGTAGAATTAAGACTTGGAAACGGCCCTGTCCTGGTGGCTCAGTCAGTTGGAGCGTCTTCCTGTACACTAAAAAGGTTGTGAGTTCAATCCCCAGTCAGGGCAAATACGGGAGGCAACCAACCGATATTTCTCTTTCATCAGTGTTTCTCTCTCTGAAATCCATAAAAAATATCTTTGGGTGAGGACAGAAAAAAAAGAGAGACCTAAAAACACAGAAGAGAGGTTGGCAGAGTTGAGACTCAGTCCTACAAGGAAGGGGTGCGCGAGGCTGCTGCCAGGGTCTCTGTGCCTGGGCTCAGGCCCAGACCCGTGAGGAGGGAGCCGGGGCTGACTGGTCTGTTTGGACTGAGGGCCAACTGCTAAATAACAAGCACAGAAGGGAGCAAGAGACACAGTCCAACCACACGCACAGATGGTCTTCTTCTGTGTGTGGCTTAGACAGGATTTAGGGGGGCCAGAGAGGGAAGCCAAGTTGCAACCTGCTCGTCTGTGGGAAACACCACTGACCTCAGGCAGCTTTCCTTTGTCAAAACTGGCGTGATTCTTCAAATTTATGTTTCAGTCATTTGTTGCCCCCAGGCAACAGTAGTCGGAGACCCAACCCCTTGCTTCTGGAAGTTTTCCTTCTAGAATGAATACAGACAAAAGTTAAACAAGACTCATTCTTAAATTCATTCATTTGTTCCTTCAGTCAACAAATACGTAGTAATTGGCAGGCGCTGTGCCAGGTGCTGGGTACACAATGGCAGCCGAGGACATCTGCCCACAGCCCTTGCCTGCGTGAGAGCCTGCAGCACGCACCAGGGAGAGCCGACGTACCACTGTTTTCCCTCCTCTCTCTTCCACAAGAGATAAGGTTCTCACTTAATTTTACTCTTGATGTGTTCTTCGTGGCCATAAAAAATATATACCTGAGGACCATGGCTGCTAGCCTGAAATGCTTCCATGCCAGTGGCAAGCATGTTGCTGTTGCAGAGACGAACCCTAGTTTCAAAGACAGGATTTGGCTAGGATCCCCTTGCAGTCTCTGTTCCCTTTCCCTGGTGTTGGTGGGTGTTCCCTCTTCTGGGATCCTGTCCTCTCCGCTCCTTTCGGAGGAGCACACTGACAACCCCTCTCCAGTGAGATGGGGCCCTCCTGGCTGAGGACCTGGGCTGGGGGAATCTCCCAGGATTCACCTAGTCTGGGCTGACATTCCTTTGATGTCATGGGGATGTCCTGGTCATTGAAATCCCTTGTCCGATGTGCCTCCAGCCCTCTTCCCCACTGCCAGCACGTTCCAGGACTTTGTAGGATGTCTGTGTAAGGATGGACGCATCCTCCACAGCCCTCAGAATCTCTGAGAGCGGTGGTCCTGCCCTAAGTTTTTGGTTCTTCTGGAAGCTTCCACCTCCACAAAATGGTGACTCTAAGAAAAAAAGAAAAAGTACAACACACTCAGCTCCTAGGTTAAATTCTCAAACTTCCGTGGTTTGGGGTGTTGACTATTATGAGCAAGAGCAAAACAGATACCAAATTTCCCCATTCCTCCTCTCCCAGTCCCTGGGGACGTAAGATAGAAATCTTCAGATGTTTCTCCTTCCCTTTTTTTTCTTCCTCTGTTAGCATTTATCGAGTACGACATTACTAATGCCTGGCGCTGTACTGTCACCTCATTTAACCCTCGTCTCAGTTCCATGAGAGAGACACCACTGTTGTCCCCATGGGTACTGATGAGGTCACTGAGGCTTCAGAGAACGTTATTTATTGACGGGCAGACAGGACCTGGGACTCCAGGCCAGGCAGGCACGCTGTCCCCACGTATTAAGCCCTTTCAATAGGCTGGCCATGGAGACCACAAAGATAGGGTGGCCATCTCGCTTTTCACCCCAACCAAGGCAGTTCTGAAAGTGAAAGGGGGCGCCGTTAACCTACTGACAATTGCACCAGAACAACAAATGTAAACTAGCACTGGACTGGCAAAGTGGGCTATGCAGTCACCCTATACCTCCTATGTGGTTGGGCGAGTTAGACATCGCCCCTGCTCTCCTGGAATTTGGAGCCAGGCACAATTGCTAAGCAAACTAATATGAGCAACAGTGGAGCAGAATGAAGGCTGCGGTGGGAGGTGAGGATGAGCTCTGGGATCTCAGAGGAGAAACTGGGGTTGGCCCAGGTGAGAGAAGACTTCTCAAAGAATTTATCCCTAGAACATGTATTTTCAATGACAAGAGATCCCTGCACCACCCGGGACAAATGCACATCCGCCCGTATTTGCGATGGGCCAGGCACTGGCGGGGAGGTTTTGTAAAACTCGTTAGATTTGTCTCCAGCTCCTGAGAGCTCACAGCCGGAGGCCCCTGGGTGGCCTCGCCCAGTCCCAGCTTCCATGCCAGTGAAGGATGTTTGGGGGAAGCCTGAGGACTCATGAGAGTAGGGAGCTTATCATTTCCAGGAACTGGGCACAGCTATGGCCCTGGGTCTCAGGCCGTATTAGGCAAGAAGAACCTGGCAGGTGCGGGGAAGGCCGGGCTGCCTCCCGGTGCACTCAGGTCGTGGGTCAGATTCGTCCAGGCTAAGAATCCCGTCTCGGCTCTGGGGGCAGCGGGGCAGTCACATGGCTCATTTCAAGACTTGCTTACCCACTTTTAAATTGAAAACAGAGTAGGAGGGAAAGAATCCAACTGGCCAAGATTTAAAACTACAAGAACAATTCTGCCCTTCCCTGGGACCCCTCCTCCCCCATGTAGGTTGAGTGGTGGAGAGAGGGGGAGGGGAAGCAAATAAGAGAACAAGGAAATACCAGTTTGGGGAAAAAAAATTTCCACCAGCCCCTTCTGAGTTCGGCTGGGCTTAATTAAAGCTACAGACATGTTTAAAGGGAAAGGGTGGGGGTAGCCAGATCGGCTCTGAAAACATGCCTTTAATTACGCTGTGGAATTTCTCCCCAGGGTATGCCCTGCACAGTTGAGCATCAAGGACAAGGATGCCGCTCTGGGGCGGTGCTGAGCAGGACTCCGGGGGAGGGAGAAGCGGTTGTTGTGAGGACCTGCCAGGCGGGAAAGGAATTGCCAGCGGTCTTTTTGCGGGGACCGAAGTGTGAAATGCAGGCCCTCCGAAACAAACGCTCCTGGAGTTAGAACAATAACAATGACGTCCCCACAAATGTTTTCCAAAGATTCCCAACCACTACCTGTGCCAGTGGTCCTCAGCCCTAGCTGCACATTAGAATTGCCTGAGAGGTGTAAGAAACCAAACTGACGTCCCACAATCAGAGGTACTGGTGGAATTAATCTGGGCCAACTTCCTAAGATCCCCACAGGATTCCAGGATGCAGCCACATGAGAACTGCAGACCTAGGTCAAGGAAGAGGGGCACAGAGGGGCAGGGATCACAGGCAGAGAACAGCAGCCCTGAGTCCGAGATAAGGTGAAGAGGAACACCTGCCCAGCCCCACCTGTTCTAGGGCCAGGCAAAAATAAAGGAGAAATGGAGAATTCTGATCTGGCACCCCACCACTGGAAGGACTTCAAATCACAATGCCTGGCAAAGACCAGATACTTCAAAAACACCAGCAGGGGTGAGGCGGTGAGGGAGTGAAGGAGTGAGTGGATGCGAGAGTGTGTGACTAACGCCGCAGAGAGGGCTGAGGTGCAGGAGCTCAGGCCTGGGAATTTTATCCCTGGGAAAGGTAGGCCAGGCTGGCTGACCCCTCCCCTGTTCAAGCCCCTCGACCATAAGGAGCGGGGGACAGTCCGTGGTCAGTTTCTCAGGAAACCCCGTGCTCCCAAACCGGCAAATGAGCTGTTCTGAACCCAGGAAGGGAGAAAGGGAAGAAACATGAATGTGAGTGGAGGCCTAAGAGCTTGTAGATAATTTTAATTACATCTCCTGGCTCTTCAGCCTTTGCGACGTGTTGTCACCTACAGTGTCCTGTGGTCCTTGTGAGAGGTGAGAGTCAATAATAAATGACTTGTGTTTACTGAACATTACGTAGGGTCAGATTGTGCTTTAGGGGTTTCATATGGTGAATTCATTTCATCCTCACAGCTGCTCTGGGGGGCGGGTCCTGGCATCACCCCCCATGTTACAGATGAGACCCTGAGGCACCGAGAAGTTGAACAGGTGACCTAATGTCCTGCAGCTAACAGGGAACAAAGCCAAGTGTGAATCTCAGTACCGGCACACTCTTAACCCTCAGTGTAAACTATAGGACAAGATGGTCCCATTCCACAGATGAGAAAACTGAGACTCAGATATTAAGCAAGTGCAAAAGTGATTCTTAACTCGGATCTTCCCTTTCCCAAACCAGCATCAATGTCTAACACACCAGACTCCTCCCAAATAGACTGGCTTCATGGAAAGAGGCTGCCTTACTCCATAGAAAGCTCAGGTTGCAGGCAGTTGTCTTAGGAAGAGTCAAATGTGTAGAATCTAGACTGGTTGTCTCATTTCCTTGGTAAAGACAACAGGAGCAACTTCCGGTTTCATCGTTTGCACCCATTACTTGCAATGCTGACTTGCCAGACTTGTGTCCCAACCTTAGCAACAGGGAGGACCTGGGATGGAAGGTGTGAAGCCGGTGCAGCTTGTCAAATCCGAGCACTGCTGGTGACCCTGAGCCTCTGTGTCACCTCCAGCTTCCCCAGAGGAGCCTCCTAGACCAGTCCTGACAAAGGTTCACTCATTCCATATTTATTGGACACCTAGTGTGAGCCCGGCCATGTGCTGGGTGCTAGAATCACAGGAGTGACGAGCATAGATGTGGTCCCTGCCCTCAGGAAGCTTACAGCCAGTGAGAGGGCCACATACCTGAAGGAGCAGTGAGTGACTCTGGCACACGACCAGTGATGAGACGGGACGTGTGGGCTGCTGTGGGAACAGTTGGGCTGGGCTGGTGAGGACAGAGTGTGAGCAGTGAGATGGGGTCACTGGGGAGGAGGCTCCACCCCTCTTCCCCTGATTTGCATACCCAGAAGGAACTGCCACATTCCAATGGCTTTCGAGTGTGCTTGGGGTCAGTCCCTTTAACACTGGATGGGAATTGTTCAACCTTGATGTTTGCCTTCTTGTGGGAGAATGTGTAGGGGGAACCCTGAAAAATGAGTGCCTTAAGGAAACTCTATTATTCTTTCTTCTTCCCATAATATCTGGTGTTTCCTCTAACACATCCTCCCTAGACATATTTTGAGTAAAACATTTTGTAATAAGTTACAACACCATAATCACCACCTGCCCTAGACAGTTTTTGCTTTGTTTTCTTCAATGCATTTTCCTTTTTTCCTCACCGACTTACGTCATGATTTATGCAATGATAACTTTGTTGCCAGCAGACCTCACAGCAGGAAAAGAACGAACACGTATGAGCACCTGTATGGTACCCACAGTTTTGCTGAGAGTTTAAGTACATTTTTTGGAAGGAACAACAGATGGTTAGTGATCGGGCTAATAGCCCCTACCTGACCTATATACACTTCAGTCTCTATTCTTAGCACCTGCTTAAGGGTTTTCAATCTTATGCCTTTCCTTTCTAAGGTCTCTGGAACAGGAATTAGGTCAAAGAGCTATTACGCCAGTTCACACCCTCTCTTCCTCCTGCTCCCCACAATCCCATCTTCACATGCCATGCCTCAGATCGTGGTCTCCAACAACCAGCAAGTTCTTCTTCCTCTGGAGTCAAGAGTCCTTACACTCTAAATTGAACCTAAATTTAAATACCAACTTTCAACCATACGCTCATAGCAGCAACATCTTCCAGTATTGTAAAAACCCACGACAGCACTCCCTGCTTCGTCTCTTTGAGCAATGAGAAATGGCCAAAGGAGAAATATCGGTAAACCTGGATTTCTGTAGACTTTGCTATGAATCACAGTATTTCATAGAATCGCTTGCACATTCATTCACTCATCAGTGACCATATACGCAGAGTCTAATGTGTGTTAGAAGGCAGGGCAGTGGGGAGGAGCAGGGCATTGACCGGGAGACAGGAGGCAGGATTTCGGTTCCGATGCCGTCACTGCTGATGTGACATTGCACCGTAACCTGCCCTCCCCGGGCCTCTGTGTCCTTATCCACAGGAGAGCTTATACTGAGATCGTCACTACCTGCAGCATCAGCATTACAGGTGAAACCTGGTGGGGCCTCACTGAACCAGAATCTGTTCATGAGCACAGCAACATCCAAAAAGCATGGGAGTGCACACATCTTGATGATCCTTGATCAAAGTCCTGAGTTTTCTTTTTTATTTCATTAAGATTATTCATTTATTTTTAGAGAGGGGAAGGGAGAGGGGAAGGGAGGGAAAAAGAGAAGGAGAGAAACATCACTGTGTGGTTGCCTCTCACGTGACCACCACTGGGGACCTGGCTTGCAACCCAGACATGGTTCCCTGACTGGGAATCAAACCAGCGACTCTTTGGTTCACAGGCTAGCACTCAATCCACTGAGCCACACCAGCCAGGGCTGAGTGCAGTTTCTAAAATAGAGTCAACACACAGTGACGTTTCTCTCCCTCTCTTTCCCCCTCCCTTCCCCTCTCTAAAAATAAATAAATAAAATCTTTCAAATAAAATAGAGGCAACATGGAACCCAGATGGACACCATGTCTTGCTGGTCTAACATATCGTAGTGGAGGTAGTGCAGGAGAAGGGATAAGAAAAGGAAGTCCTTTAGGAAACATCCACAGTCCCATTGCACAGACAGGTGCTGAGATGAAGTGTGTCTCTTCCAGGTATGCTTCCTATAATCTCTTAGCATCACTGGTCTCTCTCCTTTTGTTCTGTTTGTCCAGATTCGCTTTGCGGTGGAACTCACGTGGCCTCTGTCTTTATTTCTGGTCTTGATCTGGCTAAGGAATGTGACCCCACTCTACAGCAAACATGAATGTAAGCGCAACAGGGGCAGCCCTGGCAGACCCGGAGGTCCCATCCTTTTGTTTAGACTAGTCTTGGGGGTGGGGGTGCCAGGATCATATCTGCTTATTATCGTTTCATGCCTGCCATGCAGAAAATGGAGATTCGTCGGTGTTACCCAAACTACTCTTTTATTCTTGCACATTCTATGCAAATACTTGTACGTGGGTACTGATGAGTTGTGATTATTTTTTGTTTTTGTTTCCGAGTCCTAAACTGTAACTAGTATTTAAAGGGAGCAGAGCATAGATGACTTCTCTGAAATACTTCGGAGGCCAATTTACGGATATGTTATACACAATGCTAGAGAAAAATAAGAAAAAGGGACACTATAACAATCACGCTCAATGAAATGTAATTTCTTGGGCCCCAGGGGTGAGTGCCTCTCTTATGCCATGTTCCTCTGGTTTCCGGGCAGGGGGACATCTTCCCCCTCCAGGCAGCTGATGTGAGACCTCAGGAGTTGTGCAGAGGGCTCAGTCCCCTCTTCCTGCTCCTCACCCTCTTCTTCCTGAGTTCGAAGACGGAAGTTTTGATCCATTTCCTTGTCCCCCTCCATCCCCCTGCAAGGAGCCTGTAATCTTCGAGCTTCCTGCCTGCTTGGAGGCAGGTGCTCATAAGAAGGAACAGGTGACCCTCTTCTCCTCAAGCGTAAGCAACTTGTGGGGGCCTCTTGAGCGAACATCCCCTCACCCCTCCCACCGTAAAATGATGTGCTTATTTCTGTCCCCCCAGTGCACTTCCATCTATGCCTCTGTTAGAACATTTGTCTGTCTTCTAGAGCACTGATGGCTTGAGAGAAGAGACCCTGTCTCCGGGACCCAGCGCAGGGCCTGCCATACACAGATGCTCCTGCTTCTTAAATGTTGATGAATGACATTTAAGCAAAGCACCAGAAGGGCAGACTCCTTCCTGTGGAGGCTCCAGTCCCTTCCCGTGCACCGCCCCCCCCCCCCCCCCCCCCCCCCCCCCCGCACCAGGCCTTTGTCCCATTGGGTCTGGAGGACTAACTTCTTGTCTTCATTTCCTATCTTAAAGGCCATTTTCCCAACAAGGCGATGCCCTCAGCAGGAATTTTGCCATGGCTCCAGGGAATTTTCTGCAATGTGAACAATCCTTGTTTTAAAAGTCCCACCCCTGGAGAATCTCCTGGAATTGTGTCAAACTATAACAACTCCATGTAAGTGTTTCAATTTCCTTAAGGGGGAAGAAGTTGTACACCCCTTAAGGGGGGAGAAGTTGCACACCCCTTTGTTCCCGTCACACGCCGAAGCACATGCGTGTGCACACACACAGAACATGTAATGCTGAATGAAGGTTTTTATGGCTTGCTGAGCCCTTAAGCTCATAGGAGTGAGTCACGTTTCCTCTCTGGAGTATTCTATTAGCTGTCGGGGCACTTGGGGGGAAAGCTACAAACTAAGACCACAGGACACAATTTCTCGGTTCTTCTATTTCCAAGATGTGACCTCAAGTCTGGTGGCAGTACCCTGCTGAGATGTGTCCACTGCCTCTGGGTCATCTGCCTGCCTGGGTGGGGCCACTGAACAAGAAAGACTCAGTTTTCCTTCTGCTGCCTTAAAGCACTGCTCCCCTGGCCAACCCGACAGGTCCCTGTTTCTCTGAACGCCTCTCGGCCAGTGTCCGTTTGGGAAGCACACACTCTAACTCCGGAACGATATAGAGAAGATTAACATGCCCCTGTGCAAGGATGACTCGCAAATACATGAAGCATTCCTTTAAAAAAAAAAAAAAAAACTTTCTTGGAAATCTAAAGGTTAAGAAGAATGTCAGAGAATATTTTAAGGGTGAATTAAATAAGATCTACAAGATGAAATTTGCTCCCTGGGAGAAAAGGACAAATTCCAAGTCCTCTTGTAGATGTCATCAGCTCCCTTGGACGGCAAAGTCTGAGGCTGCGGCTGGAGGGCAGCGGGTCTGAACCTGTGGGGTTGCAGGCCATTCCAAGAAACTGATGGGAACTGATGGCCGTTCTTCCAGGAAAAATGAGCACGCAGACACAAAACACGACATTGATGTCAGGGGACTTGTGGACTTCAGGTTAATGACTTCTGGTCTAGAGTCGAATTTTATAGGGAGCCATTCCACGTGGTGTGGGAATGTAGCTCAGCCCCTGCTTGGAAAACCAGTGGGGAGCGAGTCGGCACACAGAAGCCATGCCCACAGATAGGTTTCCCGGTGGGGAATCAGGCCTGCATTGTACCTAGGTTGCTATGAGACTTGCTTTTGCTAAAACTCCCTCACCCTGGATTGAAGCAGCAACGGCTTACTGCAGCTTCTAAAATCTGAGCTAAACCTCCCAAGTGTGGAGTGTAACCAGTTCAACCACTTTTCCCCCTGATCTGTAACATCCTTCACTTTGAAGTAATTAGCAACATTCTTTCCTTTGTTACCTGTAAAAGGTAATCACCTACAGGAACCTGTGCATAGTAAATGAGGACTATCCTCCATGTAAGGAACCCAGAAAAGCAATAAAAGCCTGTCCAGGCAGGGATTGGGGCCCTCTCTCTCACTCAGAGAGCGGCCATACAGTCCCTTTTTCTCCACAGGACTTCTGCAGTCCATGTGAATTTGTCTCACAGCCACAACACACAGATCCTGCTGGCCAGGATCTGCATCAGAATTTCAAGTCCAATCCCATGGGAGGAAAGTCTACCTTTGGGATTCCCTTTCAGAGGTGGGAGGGCAGGGCTGGCCATCGCCCGCGGGGCTGAACCTGCAGCCTGTGGAGCTCACACCCAAGAGTCCCCAACGAGGGCCTATAGCGGAGTGGGCTTCAACCAAGCACCAAAGGGTGGGGGGTGGAAACGGAGGGATTTTGTTACTTCGGTTTTTCCTCTGGATATATTCCTCCAGGACAAAACTATATTTTGACTGAAAAAAAAAAAAAGAACATTGAGTAAGCCAGCTTGATGCTTAGAGGTGGCTTTCCCCACCGGGAACAGACCGTGGCTGCATTTGCCCTACGATGGCAGAGTTGAGTAATTTTGACAAAATGATGGCCCTGGAGCCTATAATATATAATTGTTCGCTGACCCCTGGAGTACAGAAAGGTAGAAGAGGGAACACCTGTCTTTCTAGGCCAGCCAGGAGGTGACATTTTAGCTGGGTTCCCATGGCTGCAAAGACTGCCAGGAGTCTGTAATTTGCAATCTGCACTTTCAGCCCAAGTCTCTTTGGGGTGCACGAGAAGAAACACCTGCCCATCCGCAGAGATCCCGTGCGTCACACGGGGGGGTCGGGGGGTCCTGGAGACTTGTCCATGAGGCTGGACAGAGCTTTGGTGGCACTGGGAGAGGCAGTGCCTATGGGTGACGGGGGAGAGTGGGGAAGGGGTCTTTGGACTCCAGTGTGTGCTCAGCATTTGAACCAGGAAATCTGGGTTTCACGTTTCACACATACATTATAGGTGAAATATTGGCTTATTCAATGGTCTTTTGCATGCAAGACACAGAAACCCCTTTAAACAAGTTGAAGTCCCTGAGGAAAATACACAATTTGGACACTAGACCTTCTCACAAGCCAAGGCGCTGCAGCGAGGTATCAGGAGGGGTGGGATGAGAACTGCAGGGCTGTCGGAGCAGCTGTCTGCCGTCAGCCGTCTGGATCTGTGAGGTCTAATCTCTTTGCCTCTCTCTGCCCACGTCACTTGCCTTTTCACGGACCAGTGTCTCCTGCTTCCCAATGCCCAAGCTGGTGCTGGCTGTTCAGTTCACCGCACTTTGCCTCAGGCATTGGGAAGAGCATCCTTGAATATTATTTAAATTCCTGGGAACAAATCTGGTTGGCCTGGCTTCATTCTCCTTGTCCAATCAGCCTTGGCAGAGGTGCGTGTGTGCACATGCAGGAAGGGACCTGAGGGTTAAGTATGGCTGTCAGACCCTCCCCCTATAAATGGCTGGAAGGGCGGGTCTCAGTGAAGTGGGTGACAGTTGGGAAGAGCCTCCAGTAATAGCTACTAATATCCTGCTTAAAGCCTCTCTGGACAGAAGACACCTAAGAGTGGGATTGAGAGCCGACCTGGCCCTGCCAAAGCTGGAGGACTGAACGAGTTGCTCACTGCCCCGTCTGCTATGCTATATGTATTCAATACAAAGAAATAAAAATATTAGTCTCCTTTTGCCTTGGCACTACTGTAAAGACACATAATGTAGTAGCTAGGTCAAGCAGATGGCATCTTTAAAAACTGCACAAGGTGGTATTATTATTATGAGAATGACAGCTATGTCTTTATTGACGAGGCCTTGATTTTCTCCCAGCTTGGCAAGGGTATACCGCGATTTTCACGAACTCCTCATGGATGCACCGGAAAGCCAGCAGCTTGGCCATGTTTGGACAGAGCTTCGCACCTTATCTCAACTCATGGACACCCTCCGAACTCACCCTGAGAAAATTGCAGGTAAGGTGGGCTTCGGTGCTCTCAGCCATCAAACGGCTCACGCCCGTCTCACACATCAGAGAGACTCAGGATACAGGGAAGAGCAGGGAGACGTGGTAAGAAAAGGCACTAGAGGCAGGAAGGAATGGGGGCTAGAGGGGACGCGAGTCTTACCTTGGTGGGGACTCCTCTTCCCACCAGACGAGACGGTGGGAGCTTGGGAAAAAGGGCCAGCAAGCTCTTACCCAGGCGAGTCCAGAGACAGGAAGGAGCACGCCAGGACGGCGCGTGCTCTGGGAAGTGGGCGGCCAGGCTGAGTGCTAGGAGCAGGGAAGAGGGGTTTGCAGAGTAAGGCAAAGGGGTTTGCAGAGTAAGGCCTCCCCAGCCAACACTTCCACAGAGTCCTAGAGAGCAAGCTAACCAGGAACACGTGTCCCCATGCCAAGTAGCATTAAGGACTCGGGGAGGCCAGAGAGCATGTGTTTCTCATGACATAAATATGTGCGATCATTTGATTTCTCCTAGTGATATTCAGCACCCCAAGCCCTGAGGCAGAGAAGGTGCAGAGTTAGGGGATACAGAGCCAGAGGTTTGAGGGAGGCGTAGAAAGTCCAGGAGGCAAGGGGGTCGGGGGTGGTGTTGAACCACACGTCAGGTCCAGGATGCATAAGGATGGACAAGAAGACAGAAGTGCTGAAATGGGCCAGGGGATAATGGGGGGAGGGGCCAGGAACTAGGGGTCTCAGGGGGGGTTCATGACCCTGTTTAAGGGCTGAGAAAATGAGCAGGATGGAAGGATTGACAGTTGTGGTCAAAAAATGAAGTACGTGAATACACAATTCAAAGGCAGGCAGGACAGCGAGAACAAGCCACCAGGTGGGCCATGGAGGTTGAAGCGGAGCCGAGGCGACAGTTCGGTTGACAAGGAGGTGAAGGAAATGAGAGGCCAGGTGGGTGGGTAGGAGAGCCCCGTGGAGTCGGGAACAGTGAGCAGAACGTGGAGGAGCTCCGTCGTCGGGCCCCTCCTCCCAGGAGAAAAACAGGAACAAGGAACCCAACCCCGGCAACCATTCCGACGGTTCTCCTGCAAGCACAGGTGGATGTTGTGTAGGTGATATGTTTGCAGGAGGCTCCACTGCAGACGGCCCAGGGGACCAGACGTGGCAATAGCCTGGGCCCCACGGGAACCCTCCGCAGGGGGGAGCCAGGCCCGCAGGAAGCCCAGGCTCGCTGAGGTCCAGGGGTGGAGAGCAAAGGCGGGAAAAATCGGCCAGGGGGTGGGGCTGAGAGCCCGAGAAGGAAGCAGTGTGGATCTGGGAGATGTCTGCTCCTAGGATGGAGGCAAGGGCGGGAGGCGATGCCCTCAGGATGACCTTAGAGAATGGCAAGGATGAGGAAGGGGCCTACCAAGGGGACTGGAGGGGCTGGTGGCACGGCTCCTACTCGGTTCCGAACAAGGAAGGGGGAGGACTGGAACGGGTCAGTCGCGGGAGCCTCACCGCGCGGCCCAGCCAACACACCGCAGACGTCTGGCGAGTGCCCACTGAGCCAGGCGCAGAGCTGGTTCCTGGCGGTGGCGACGGGTCAGACCGAGTGTTCGCCCGCTGCCGGGGCAGAAGTGAAAGAACTGAGTGGACAGTGACGCCTGTGCAGAGCGGAGGGCAGGTGGAGCTTCAAGAGCTCAGGGGAGTCCGGAGGGGAAAGTTCTCCAAGGAGGGTCTGATCCTTCTCCCATCGGCCCCCTCCTCCCTTCTCCCCCTATTGGAGCAATAAAGGGCAGCAGTCTGCTCAGACGGGACTTTCACATTACTTCATTACGTTCTAGTTGTTGCTAAAATAGTAACGCGTATACTTTATATAGTAAAACCCAAGCACTAACGCTGTGTCTTTCGCTGCTTTGGATAAAAGAGTTTACTTGCTGGAGCTTGCAGGACTAAGCATTTAGGCTTCTGAACACAATCAGCACTTTAATAGCAAGAAAAAAGGGGTGGGAGACACCAACCAGAATGCACTGTTTTCCCTGAGGTTAAACAGCAAAAGAGAAAAGAGAAACGAGCCCCGGAGTGACTGCCTGCCTCTTCATCCAGCAGAAATCTCATTTCGTGTCTGGTCCTCACCTGGAGTCTGGCTGGGAGGAAGTGCAAAGGAAGTCACTTCAAACCTCAGCTTCTCTGTGGCCTTTACAGTGTGTATATGAGAACCAAAAATCACTACCTCCTAACCCCAAAGCGGGACACATTTTGAACGGGCACACAGGAGGTTCCTTCTGCAGACCTGCAGGCTTTGGGGGGAACCTGCTAAACGACAGCAGCTTCGGGGTCTGGGCAGGCCAGAGCAGGGAAGGCCAGCCAAGGCTCCCAAAGAATTCTGGGGCTGGGAACAGAGACTCTAGAACACCTGGCCTCAGTGGCCCTTCGTGGGGACAGGAGACCATCCCCAAGTAAAGTTTGGGACACTGTCTCTGAAGGAATTCCAGGCTGGGGACTGAAGTACACCATCGGCACCACAGACTATTTCAAAATCTGCCCCAGAGTCACCTGGGGACCCTGCTCCCTGTGAATGTCGAGTCCGCAGCTCGAAGCTGTAGTGGAGGGTTAAGTCTTTGAAAGCAAGGTGGCGGCTGTCACTGGTGTGTGCTTTTGCCAGTCAGCTCCCCAGTCACCTGGGAAAGTATGCTGATGGTTGACCAGGTGGCATTTTCCTTCCCAGCAAACCTGTAGTACAGCATTCTCAACAGGGGAAGATTAACGGTTAAAGGCAGACGTGAAGCCCCCTCCCCTCTCGCCCCCAAGGAAGCTCTGCGGCCTCTCAATCATCTTTAAACACCTTCTTCCCATGGGCCTCCAGTGTTCTCCTGGCTTCCCTCCCACCTCAGCTCTCCTCACCTCCCTGGGCCTCAGCTGCCCCTCCCCCAGCTTCTAATCTTCCTGGGGAAGAGAACAAGCAGAACCACATTTTAAACTAAATTTATTTTTCTTTCCTCAGGCCCCCAGTTCACATTTCTCCCTTGAGAGTCTAGTGAAACCTCTGTCTGGTATCAGCCACCTCTTACATGTTGGGCCCCACACTTCCCCTGCAGGGGGGCCCCCACCCCTCCTTGGGTGTGTGCAGCCAGAATGCTCCTGCCCCGCAATCTAGGGCTCAGCTGGGTGGGGTCCTGTCTCCCTCGTTCTGCCCCTCTCCCCAGCAAAGGTATTTTTATGTAAGGTCAGGTGAGTGAGTTAAAGAATAACAAAGAGATAAACAGTCCAATGGGGTCATGACTTTCAGGGCAAGACAACAGGTATTTACTGGGTGCCCAAGCCATTCCATTTTATTGAGGCTCTGATTCCACGTCAGGCTGCAATGCTGGATGCCAGAGATAGGTGACTTCGCGGGCTTACATCTGCGTACTCAGCATTGCTAGGTGTGATGAGGGGTACGGATGAAAGCAGAATGCACAGCCCCCTAGTTTCAGAAGGAGTGTGTGTGTGTGATATAACACTGTACATAAAGAAGTGACTGGGAGAAAAACAACTGAGCTCTTCCCACAGGGCAAGGAAGAGAGGAAGCAGCACCTGAGCTTAGAAGATCACAGAATTACCTTGTTGAAAAGGAGGGAAGGCAAGAATCAAATAGAACAGCCCTTCCTCAAACCCTTCTCCTCCCTCAGGCTTGTCCTAAAGCCTTTGGGCTTTTCTCACATGAAGGGCAGTGACACTGGGCTTCCCAGGGACAGGACTCTAAAGGGCCCCCACCCTAGAGAGAGGCAACGGGAGGTGGAACCTCAGGACAGGTTTCCCTGCGCTCACTGTGTAGCCCGGCCTGTGGCTGACTCACCCCCTTTCACAAGGAAATGTGCAGCCAGTCGATCTGGACACGGCGCTGTGCAGAGCGAGTCACGTCCTGAAAACAGAAGGGACGGCTGTCACGTACTCAGGCCTTTGGCCTCTTGGCTCCCTGGTGAGGGAAGAATTTGGGGAGGGAGGAGCTGGGCTCTGGAAGGAGCAGGGCCACTTGATGATTAAATCTAGTCAAAGGAGAACTATGTGAGATAAGCAGTCACCAGGCTCCCAGAGAACTTGGAATGCAGAGATAGGCCTTTCCTGCAACCAAAGGCTTTCCCAGAATGTCGAAATGATTTCACAAATATCTGGGCCTTTAACCTTCTTCTCTAGGAGGTGCCTTTAACCAGCACCTCCTGAACCGTGCCAATGGCCAGCTTCAGACGGAGTGCCGGCCCTGGAAGCAGGCAGAGGAGGTGGGCACCCCGAGTGGGACCCCCCTGAGAGGGGTAAGAATAATGTGGCCGCAGTGAGAATAAGCATTGGTCCCGCGCTCCCCATGTTCAGGCCCGGGAGCTCTGCACTTTGCATTCTTTGTCTTTCGTCACCCGCATAGCAATCCTGAGTGGTAGATGTGGAAAGTCCAGGCTCGGAAGAGGTTCAGTCACTTGCCCCGAGGTTACCTAAACTGTTAGGAGTCCTTTATGCCTCCCCATGCTCTGCTTCTAGCCGCTTCTGAGTGGAGCTGGAAAGAAGGTGACCGGGATGATTGGGGCATGAAACTGCCAGTCCGGGCAATGGGCCACGCCCTCTGCTCCACTTGAAGTTTGTCTTGACCAAAACAGCCCCATCTCTCTTAGTCCATGTCAGTACCCTGAGCTCAGACCCTTAACTGAGATTGCAGACAGGCCAAGAAGGATCCGCTACCCCATGACAACCACACTGTGGGCAGAGCGCGTGTCTCCCCCAGCCCCAGATCAGCAGTTCTCGACCTTAGCACTACTGGCCTCTTGGACCAGAGAGGCCTTTGTTTGGGGGGACAGGGGGTCTGTCCCATATACTGGGGGATGTTTGGCAGCATCCCTGTTCTCTACCCACTAGCACTTCCCCAGTCGCGGCAATCAAACACGTCTCCAGGTGGTGCTGATATTCCCAGGGGGACGAACCCTGCTGCCCGGCTCCTCGATCCTGTCGCACTGAAAGCCATTGTCCTGGACCAACCCCACGAGACACCTGATGACGACTCCACGCCGAACCCTGAGCTGACTTTTCCGCTTTCTGTGTCTTCTCACTAAATTTTGCCGAGCTGCCTCAGCAGTTAATTCTGTGACTGTGTCGGGGGACAACTGACTGGCAGGAGCCCCGCCTTCCAGGCGCTCCTAGGGACCCCAAGAATACAGTTAGAAATGTTTCCAATGAATTCTAGATGTTTCTCTGTGTTGACCCACCTCCCTCCCCTTCAGCACCCTGGCCGTTCTCTCATTCGTACACAGGAAGAGGCATACGAATTCGGGATGTCCTAAAAGATGAAGAAACACTGACACTATTTCTCACGAGAAACATTGGCCTGTCTGACTCAGTTGTCCACCTTCTGGTCAACTCCCTGGTCCGACCGGAGCAGGTAGGTTCAGGTCCTTGGTCAGCGGTCCCTGGAAGGGCGGGGCAAGCACAAACCTCAGAAAGGCAAGGAACAACGTGGCTTTTTATTCCCTTCTTGCTTTCGCATTCAGAATCCATCATTCATGCCACACATTCAGAGAAGTCCCTGAGGGTTACTCGCACTGATAAGCTCTGCCCGCATAGGGTTCTGAGACAGTGCCAGTCCCCGCAGCGTGACATCTCAGCGTTTGGAAAGAACCTCAGAGGCCACGTGGCTCCACCCCTTCTAGCTGAGGAAACTGAAGTTTGTTCATGCATTTATTAAGTATTTAGGGACATTTTGGGTACTAGACTACAGTGTGAGCAATATGGGCAGCCCCTCCCTCCGGGGGCTTGCTTGGGGACCACGGGCGATAGGAAGTAAGCAAAGGGAGCCGTGCACCTGCAGGCGGAGGTGGGTGCTGTGAGGAAAGTCCAGCAGGGTCAGGAGTCAGGGAGGGACTGCGGCATAGGATGGGGCAGTTTCAGATGGGGTGCCAGGGAAGGTCTTCCCGAGGAAGTGGTGTTTGAGCCAACCTGACCACCAAGAAGGCGGCTGTGCAAATAACTGTGAGGAGAGTCCCAGGCCAGGAAGCCAGCAGTGCAAAGAGTCCTGAGCAGTGTGGGGGTAACTCCCAGGTTAGACTGATAACGGCAGCGTGCACAGCAGAGCTTGCTTTACTGCCCTGTGTCCTCTCCATGCCAGGTAAACGCCTTCCCCTGGTCCCAGTGCACGCTCTGACCTGATTGCACCACCCCACCCCCAAATCTAGTTTGTCCATGTCCATTCTCTCTTGTATTTATTCAGAGCATTTTTACCATGAACACATGACTTTCATATCTGTTAGCTGCGTGCTCTTCACATGAATCCCGAGACGGCTCAAACAGATGGGGGAAAGAGGCGGCTGGAGACTGAGGGGTCTGCAGGAGGCTGTAGAGCTAAAAGTTGCCCCAGAATCCGGGTTTTCTCATTCCGAGCCCAGTCTTCCTCACTCACTCCAGTCGGTGGTTTTCAGAGTCCCAGACCTGAAGCACCCACAAGGACCGGGAGCTAGTTAGCAAAGCCAATTCTCAGACCCCACCGCAGACCAATCAGCAATCCATGGTTTAACCAGCCCTCCAGGTGATTCTGGCAGGCTCAGCGGTGAGAACCACTGCTTTAGTTCGGGGCCTCATAGCTCCTGGCCCAGCGTCCTGGGGCTGTGGGCTCCTGGCGAGTCAGGCCTGGCTGCCCTGCTCCACATTCCCTCCGCCCGACCCAAGGGGGTGGTGGCAGCAGCATCGACTGGTCATTTTCCCCTCTGCTTGCCCTTCAGCTCATAAAACTCAAGTCCTGGAAATGCCTCTGATGACTTCCAGTTGGTAATAAAAGGGCCTTGGAGATAAAGGCAGGAATTGAGGGGAAGTGTCTTTCCAGTGCCTCACTGATGTGGCATTTGGACCTCCAGTCTCTGCGTTGCTGCCCTCAGGGCTGAGACCTCTCATGTGGGGACAAGAAGGGTCCTGGGGCCCTGGCTGGCGTAGCTCAGTGGATTGAGCGCGGGCTGGGAACCAGAGGGTCCCGGTTCGATTCCCAGTCAGGGCACATGCCTGGGTTGCGGGCCAGGTCCCCGGTGAGGACCATGTGAGAGGCAACCATACATTGCTGTTTCTCTCCCTCTCTGTCTCCCTTCCTTCCCCTCTCTCTAAAAATAAATAAATAAAATCTTTAAAAAAAAAAAAAAGAAGGGTCCTGGGTCACCAGGTTGTGACCTTGTTTCGTGTTGCTGGCTCTGATCCGCTGATGCTTCCCTGACCAGCAAACGCCAGGGCTTGAGGGGGAGCCCAGGGCTCCTGCACTGGCAGAGACCACTCCCGGGGACCCAGACCCCTCTGCACCCTGCGCCCGCCCTGCTTCTCTGCCTGCCCGCCTCATACACCTGCCTCCTCTCCTCTGCCTCAGTCTCAATCTGTGTCCAGCTCAGCAGCTTCTTAACGGCACCGTCCAGTACAACCTTCAGAAGGCAGTGTTCTTCCTCTGTGCTGTCCAGTAGAGTGGTCACTGGCCACGCGTAGCAGCTGGGCACCGGAAATAGAGCTAGTGCACCTGAGGAACTGAACTTTAAATGTTATTTAATTTTAAAGATTTTCTCTCCCTCTCTCTTTCTTTCTTTTTAGAGAGAGGGGAAGGGAGGGAGAAAGAGAGGGAGAGAAACATCGATCAGTTGCCTCTTGCACACTCCCAGCCAGGGACCTGGCCTGCAACTCAGGCATGTGACCTGACCAGGATCTGAACTGGTGACCTTTCAGTTTATAGAACAATGACCAACCCCCTGAGCCGCACCAGTCAGGGCTAATTTTAATTATTTTAAATTTAAATAGCCACATGTGGTTTACAACTCTCTAATTGATCATCCTCATCAAACATGGAATTTTGTTCTTTACCATCAGGACTGGCTACTCCTCCTGGTCCTTTCTGCCCGGTGTCTGAGCACAGCTCAGAGGGGAATCACATCACCCCCTCTCTCCCCGTCTAGGGAGTTATTAGACACTGAGAGGGGTTCAGTTCCCTGGTCTGTCCTCACCCCACCCCCGCCCTGTAAGCTCCTCGCCTTGCTTCAAGGCCCAGCTCAAATGTTGCCTCTTCAGTGAAGCTGGTCATTAACCCTCCTCTCTTTGTCCTGCCCCTCCCTCTTCCCTACTCGACAAAGCACTAACGGGTAATGGTTAAGCACAAGCCATAGGTTCAAATCCCAGCAAGGCCACATGGTTAACTGTGTGACCTCCAGCAAGCTAATTAATGACTCTGTGCCTCTGTTTCCTCATTTGTGAAGTATAGGTAATAAAAGTGCCTACCGCACATGGTTGCTGTGGGAGTTAAAAGAATTAATACATGTAAAACCCTTAGAACGGGCCTGGCACACAATAAACAATAAATACTAGCTATTTTTCTCACTATGCTTAACACTCCCTCTTCTGTGCTCTGCTTTACTATATACAATCTTGCGCTTGTTTCTCTAAATGCCTGTGTTTCCAAGTTGCCAGTGAGCTCCTGAGAAAGCGGAAAGTTCACCTGATTTCTTTTTCTTTCCTTTTTTTTTTAAAAACAATTATTGATTTTAGAGAGAGAGGAAAGGAGAGAGAGAAAAAATATATTAATTTGTTGTTCCACTTCTTATGCATTCATTGGTTGTTTTTTATACGTGCCCTGACTGGGGTCAAACCCACAACTCTGTGTGTGGGGACAGTACTCGAACCAGCGGAGCTGCGCAGCCGGAGTGCGCGCTGTTTCCCCTGGACCAGCAGAAACTAGTCCAGTCCCTGCAGAGTGGGGACTCAGGGAGTGAGCGCTGCACGAACGAGTGACTGAGAAGCAGAAGGAGCAGGGGGCTTCCGCGGTGTCCCAGCTTTCCCACCAGCCCTCTGCGTAACCTTCTCAAGTCCCCCATCCTCTTCTCCATTGCTTTTCTCCCCTGGAATATTAGAGGTTTGGACAAAATGAGCTCATTCGTTCCCTCCACCTCAAAACGTCTTATACTCTGGGATGAGGACTGGGGGAGGGATTTTCCCTGGGGCTAAGAAGTAAAGTGTAGGCAACGCAGGAAGGCTCTGCTGGAATCCGTACCCACCAACAGTCCCCTAGGATTGGCGGAGTCCACACCAACCTTGTGGCATCCGTGACCAGCGCCTCATTTCAGGATCAGGCTTCCATCTGTGCTCTGGACACTCTCCACGCAGGGGGTAGCAGAGCCTGGGCCTGCTCTGCTCTCCATCCCAGAGGACTATGTAATTAATTGGAAGCCATGGGAAGACTGCAGAGACCTGGGAAGCTCAGGAACCTGTTCATGGCACTCAAGGTCTTGTCCTCTGCTGGGAGTCCAGGACTCCAGGAGGCCAGTTTCTGTGCTGGGTGGCTGAGTGTCCTGGCCAGGACTGAGGCGATCTTGGGGACTGTGCTTCAGTTGTCACTGCCAAGGGGCTCCACAGGAGCTGCAGGATGTGGCCTATCTGGGGGTTAGGGTCATCAGATAAAACACAAGATATGTAGTTTAATTTGAATTTCAGATAAGCAACAAATATTTTTTTAGCACAAGTACGGCCCATTTGGACACTATTTGGGACATAGTGTTCTAAAAGTGTTTCATTGTTTATCTGAAATTCATAATTAATTGGATATCCAGTATTTTTATTTGCTAAACCTGGTGAGAAAAGGGGGATGGCCATTTGCCATCCATCACTCCAAATGCACTCTGGCCACCCTGCACCTGAGATCCAGGGAGCAGGCCCTGATGATACTCAAGCCCTGCTGTACTGAGAAGGGATCTCTCAAACTCTGAATGGCTTGCTGGTAAAATGAGGCTTGGGAGTATGTTATTTTCCTGTAGCTGCTCTAACAAATCACCATAAACTTAATGGCTCAAAACAATACAAAGTTATTATCTTACAGTTCTAGAGGTCAGAAGTCCGAAAGTCAAGGTGTTGGCAAGGCTGCACTCCTTTTGGGGTAGGGGGCGGTTGTCTGAGGGAAATCCATTTTCCAGTTTCCAGGCCACATCCCCTGGCTGGTGGCCTGCTTTCATCTCCAAGGCTGGCGGTGACCCATCCTGTCTTTCTCACATTGCATCCCTCTTGTTCCTTCTGCCTTCCTCTCCCACATTTAAAAGACCCTTGTGATTACATTGTGCCCACCCAGATAATCCAAAACTAAAGTCAGCCGATGAGCAACCTTAATTTCATCTGCAATCTTAATCCTCCTTGCCATGGAAAATAATGTTGTCACAGGTTCTGTGGGTGAGGACAGAGCCATCTCTGGCGGTCTTCCAGTGTCGCTTTTCCTCCCTGCAGTTTGCTCACGGAGTCCCACACCTGGCGCTGAAGGAAGTCGCCTGCAGCGAGGCCCTCCTGCAGCGTTTCCTGATCTTCAGCCAGCGCCGGGGGGCGCAAACAGTCCGTGACGCCACGTGCTCCCTCTCCCAGGGCACCCTACAGTGGATGGAAGACACATTCTACGCCAACGTGGACTTCTTCAAACTCTTCCGTGTGGTAAGAGAGGTATTTAGCTTCTCGCCCCTTGGAAGGTAATTCCTGAGGCAGCAGGGCCTGGTCGCAGGTCATTGGACACCCACCAATTGACAGGCAGGAAAGGTGAGAGCCTGGGCTTCGAGACAGTCCTTAAGGAATTTCTAGGCTCAAAGGCCAAGGAATATCGACTGACAGCATTTCTAGAGTATTGGCCCAGGCTCCTGGGAGTCACCATGAGGAATGTGGTTGTGGCAGCTGAGTCCACCCCAAAAGCGGGAAAGTGTTCTCCACCACCTTTAGCAGCGTGGAAAGGAGGAGGAGGCCTGGTTTGACTCCCTGTGCTGCCACTTCCCAGCCAGGTGACCATGGGCAGGATAGTTGACTTTCCCCGGCCCCATCACTCATCTATCAGGCAAATATAATACTTTATAAAGTAGTAGGAAAATATAAATGAAAAAAATATGCAAAACATTTCATTTGCTTCAGAAAACGAGAGCTTCAAGCTCCCTGTTCTGGGTCTGCTTTTGACGCCAAAGGTTGTTGTTTCTGAGTAGAAAAAAATAAATAAATAACAGAAAATTTCATAGTCCCCAAACTTTGGAAAGCCTTGATGTAGCCCAACTCTGTTTCCAGAACTGCATGTCAGATACCCTTCTCGGGACCTGGTAATACGCCCCCTTTGCCGGAAGGGTCAGATGAGAGGGGATTACATCTGTAAAGGAGGTGGAGAGCAGCATTTCTTACTTCGCGGTGCGTGAACATCATCAGGGCAGCTGGTAAAAGATGCAGGTTCCAAATTCCCACCCCCAGAGACTGACTCAGGAGATCTGGGCCGGGCTCAGAATCTGCCCTGTGACCTTGGGAGCTCACTGTAGGCCACGCTTTAAGGAATGCTCAAAATTAGAACCCTTCAGAGAAAGGAACGTGTATAATGCTTCTAGCATTGATTTTTTTTTTCCTTGTGCCTACATTTTAATTGATGGAACTGTGTTGGGAGGCATGTCAGTCACTGAGAACTCGGTTGAGAAAGTTCTGTTTTTTGCCTTTTTAATGGTTGCTGTCTCTCAAGTCCCAAAAAGTCACTCTCAGATTTTCTTAAAAAGCAAGATGAAGGCTTTTAAAAATGAAACAAAATAAAACAAGACCACACCGTTTCTGGCAGGGTTCACACTTTATCCCTTTCAAAGTATGACTTTCTGGTGGAACATTGTACTGTTCCCAGCCCACCGGGGCGGGCCTCCAGAGTGGGGAGCAGTGTCGGGACCTATGGAGGCCCAGGGCCCCCCAGAAGTTCTCTCAGCTCCCCACACTGCGTGGAGAATAAAAAGCCATGCGGTTTAAACTTCTCTGTCCGAAGTTACAACGGAAGCTAATTTCAGACAGGCTTCTTGGTTTGTTTTCAGAATCAGACCAAAGAGCAAGGCAGTAACAATCGCTTGTTCTGGGCAGTGAGCTCTGGAGCAGCCAGGAGACCAGTACCTGGGACTGCAGAGCTATTCGGCTTCCCTGGGCACCAAGGGTCATGCAGTCCTCTGGTCACTAGACAAGGGGCAGGGTCTTGTGCCTCTCTTTGATGGACCGTGGCTGCTGGTATAAGTAGATGTGCCTTTGGGCCACAAACAACAATTCTGGGGGGACAGACCTAGAAGTAGAAGGATAAAGGGGAACCTGGGCAAACTCCATTAGGGACTAAACCCAAACTCAGGCCACTGGCTTCAGAATATTTCTTTACCAGACAAGAAAGACCAGAAAGTCTTCCTGCCCTTACATGCTGCTAGAGTTCAGAAGCCAGAGAACTTTGGCTGATCACCCTCACTGACCTGAGACGGGACCTGCATGCTTGCTCACCACATCCGCGCCCACGTGTCCACGCACTCACACCTGGACCAGGCGCCTGTGAGGCCAAGGCTCCCCGCGTGCCTCTCCCACCCTCACTGAACCCTCTGTGAGCCCTGAGATGTGCAAACAGGCCACGTCACGGCAGCACGGCCTAGGAACGCCAACACTGACAACAGCCGGGCCCTAGAGCAGCGGTTTCCAGCCGGGCTGCTCATTGAGTCACCTGAGGAGCTTTTAGAAACTACGAGTGCCCAGCGCCTGCGTGGGCCCTGAGATTCTAATTCAGTTGGCTTTGGTATTTTTCAGAGCTTTGGTATTTTTCAGAGCTTCCCAGGTCATTCCAATGTCCAGCGAGGGCTGAGAATTACTGACCTAAAACATAGGAGTTTGATTCATAGTCTCAATTTCTGTAGAGCAAGCATAATAATTACAGGGCCTCAAATGCCTCTAAGGCTCCGAAGCACCTTCATTGGATCGACCATGAGACCAGGGTGCTGTGGAGACACAGCCTCTCTGCCGTTCTCTTTACAAAGCCGCTGAGTGGCCCGGAGACTGCCTAAGGAGAAACCAGGAGGCAGCGGGGGCCTGGAGGACCCCTCCTACCAGCCTTCTTGCTCCACTCGTCTCTGTGGGGAAAGACTGGACCAAGGCAGGACACACGGGCCCCAAGCAAAGAGGACAGACACCCTGGCTGGTGCCCTTCAAATGTGCTTT
Source organism: Micronycteris hirsuta (assembly GCA_004026765.1). Lineage (NCBI taxonomy): Eukaryota > Metazoa > Chordata > Mammalia > Chiroptera > Phyllostomidae > Micronycteris > Micronycteris hirsuta. The sequence goes on along the minus strand of PVJI01004153.1, from coordinate 20,599 downwards.
TTCATTCGACAAATGGACAGAGCGGCTAAACGTTAAAAAAAGAAAATTGCTAGTAAGAAAATCTAAAAGAAATTACAGCCATTAAAATAGGATTTTTGCTTTTATTGCTCCTGTACCCACCCTAACAGTGTTTTCAGAAAAACCACCCTGAGGGGGCACAGAAAAGATGAAGGCAGACCCTGCGACCCTTTGAGGGGGGCGTTGGGGGCGGGCAGGGGCTGCTCCGAGGCCCGGGGTGGGGGCCTCTCTGGGCCGAGGCTGTTATTGCAGCTGGTTGGCTGGCAGCCACGCTGAGTTCCAGTGCGGGGGATGCTGGGCCCGCTCTGCTCCAGGGCTGATTCTCACAGGCACGTACGCCAGTGTATAAATAAGGTTTTATTAAATGCCCAGTCAGTGCTCATTAACAAAGAAAGAGGGACAATCCCAGTAAACCACTGTGACGGCACCTGCCCTTGCTGTGAGGAGCCGGGTGTGTGTGGCCTGGGGAGTTGGGTGGGGGGGTGGGGAGGAACGCAACCTCCAGGCCCTGAAGCCCCGGGAGTGAGAGAGGAGAGAATCGGAGAGGGGCTTTGGGGGTTAGCACCAACTGAGGCCAGCTGTGTTTTTCCTCGGCCCCTTGGAGTCAGAAGTGAGTATTGTCATCTTCCAATAATCCAAATGCAGGCCCATGGCCTCACCTCACCCCACCCGTCCCCATACGGACTTAGGCACCCTTGAACGCACTTTGGATGCCCAGAGACTCAGGTGGGCTGGGAAAGAAGTAAGCAGCCAGGTGGAGGGGTTTTCTCCGGGAAGATTTATCTCCTCTTGGTTTCACCTCGGTTGAGAGCTCGAAAGAGCTTATTTTCACCTGTGGTCTTTCGGGCTTACCGCCCCCAACTGGAAACCCAGCAGCTCAGACCTGGGCCCACAGTATCGTGACTGCCAACACTACCTGAAATGTTTCACACCTCATAAAAAATGATGTGTCAGTTTCGGGTGAGCAATTGGGATGTTTCCCATCTGATTTGGCCTGAGGTAAGCATGCCCCTCCTCCTCCTTCTCCTCCCTCTAGATCCTTCCTGTTTTCTCTCTGCTCTGGTACACAGCTTTGAAATCTTGCTGAGAAGCAAATCTGTCCCTTCTGCTCTGATGTTTATTTGTGGGAGTTCAGCGGGGGAACTGAGGCGGGTGCCAAGACCTGCCACACTGCTGGGAAATGGTTTCCCTCCCTTCCCCCTTTCAGTGGATGTTGATAGAGGAAACCTGGCCTCCCCAGCTTTTGGCCCACGGTTTTCCCCTCTGTAGTCGCTTCCAGTGTGGCGTGATTCAGCTTTCTTTCCTTCTCCTCGACTATTACTCTGCCACAGTTTTTTATTTTTCTCACTTCATTTTATCCATGTCTCTTAGACTACGGAGTGCTGAACATTGCGTTCTGGGAAAGAAAGGGCCCGGTCTTGGGGGTCCAGACTCCACGCTCCTTTCAATGTCCTGCTTTGCTCTTGGCTCTGCTCCCTAAATTCCTGAATCGTGGGGAAGAAATGTGGGTGGATTGCCCGCTGCCCAGTGTGAGCTGGCCCTGGTTTCTGCTCTCTGTCGTCATTCGCTGGGGGTTGCTCAGTTTTAATTATGCCTTTCAATTTTCAGGTGGTATTGCTATGTCAAAATTCTCCGGAAAAGGCCCACATCTCCAGGATTTTACAATGAGGTCCCATTAATGACTTTACTTCATGATTTCCTCTCCCTTCCGATTTCTGAGTCTTTGGACTGTCAACCTCCCACTTCTGTGTGAGGGTTTGGGAGGGAAGAAGAGAAAGGGGCGATGCCCAGGGCCAGCAGTGTGGGGAAAAAGGGAGTGGGCAGCTGAGTGTGAGGCGAAAACAAAGCAGAATCAGAAAATAGGCTTTTGGTTCTTTGAAAATTACTAAACCATAGCAAATATATTTTATTTCTAGCATTAGTACTATAAATAAAGCTACAGAACTGTGTCTGTCTATCATAGCCCAAAGCCCCCTGGGCCAGCAGACTTCAGCAGAGAAGAGATGAAAAGGCCGCAGGCGAGGGGAGCGTCAGTGAGCACCGCGGGTGCATCGGGCCTCGGGCTTGGCGGCCGTGGCCTGGCTTGATTTCTTTTAGGCCCCAGGCCTATGGCGGGCCAGGGCTTATTTTCAGGACAGATCAGATGTTGTTTTTACGAATTTATAAAGAAAAAAGTATTAAAGGTCGAAGCTAAAGTCACTTAGGACACGAGCAAGCCCCTGTGAGGGCTGCGCCAAGGGTAACGGGGCCTGGGCTGCTGGGCCCTAGTCCGTGGACACAGATTGAGCACCGACGTATTAGGAGGCATCAGGTTCTCTCCGGGGTAAACTGGTTTGGAGAAGGATTTTGTCCTCATATTTCTTATCTCTACAGAACAGTAGTTCTTAACTTTTTTATAGATTAGGACCGCCTTTGAAAATCTGACCACAGCTCTGAAACTTCTCTCTAGAGAAATACAGGCACCGACACACACAGACACGCAGCGGGAGGGGCTCATGGAACTTCTGCAGCCAGACACCAGCTTCAGCACTGAAATGTTCTCCTGCCTACTGCTGATGTGCGTACTTTTCTAAAGGGTCTCAGTAGAGCCACATGATTCTTCCTTAACTCTCTTTAGGCGGGCGTCAGCTTCTCCGCTAAGCATGGGACCAGTGGTGAGAGGGCCAGAAAGTGGCAGCCCAGTGGAGCACACGAAGATCTCCCTGCGGCCAGGAGACTGGGGCCTGGCTCTGGGTTGGGCCCTAGCTTGCTGTCATTCAAATGGATCTCAGCCACACCATTTGTAAGGCCTGTGTTCCATATTGCATGGGGTGGTAGTGACACTCACATTAGAGAAGAGGTAGAAAAGCTCTTTGGGACAAAAAGTATTTTTGCTCTTACCAAAGCAAGAATACGGCCACTTTGCATTGTCCCCACTATTCCGCTGCCAGGAATGTCCTCCTCAAACATGTGGGTGCAACATTCTCCTTCCTCAGCCTCCTCAGACTAGCGAGAAATCTATCTCATGGAGTGACCTTTTGACTGCCCCTAGATTCCAAACTCAGTTTTGCTTTCATCAACCACAAATACCAGGACTGAAGTCACAATGGAGAGAAAAAGGCCTAGTTTCTGTTGAGCCAAAGCAAGTCCCATAACTTGTCTGTTCACATACCCCAGAGCCCACCCCCTCATCAGACACCCCGTGCTCACCAGTCCTGGGAGACAGCATGTCTCAGTGACCTCTCCCATCGGAGACAGTCTGGCATCTCCACCCCACCCCCATCTCTGAGCGATTCAGTCTGAATTCTCCGCTCATGATGCATTTCCTGGTACTCAGGGTGTCCCCTCTGGCTGCCCCCTCACCACTGAAGCCAGCTTCCTCTCTTTTCATCTGATGCTTAACAACTGACAGGTTGCAACACATGCTTTAAATGCACAATCTCCTAGTTGCCTAGCAACAACTTCCCTCCTGGATAAATCTGGATTTCCTGTAGCAACAGCCCAGGACTGAACAGGGGGCTACACTGTCCGTCCAGTGCTGCATCTGCATTTCACCTCTGTCTGGGTGCTTTCAAGACAGCAGTTCGTCTTTCACTCTAGAACCTTCCACTGCCTCCCACACGCCATGTCATCTTTGTAAACACACTTGTAACCTATGGCTACCTATTTACCCTTGCATTAGGTAGATCCTTAACTTAGAAATCAGTACTGTTTCTCAGATGGTCTTCTTTGAAACAGAGAAAGTCAAACAAAAAATTCAACTCATAAAACATTCCCTTTATGTGCTGGCAATGTGGTATCTGTTTAATTAACCCACTAGATCCAAAGCATCAGCAGATACTGCACAAAAAAGATTTTTAGTAGCTTTGTTCTGCCTTCAGAAAAAATATTACACAGTCCAAAAGGACAGGCATGTTTCTTATCCTTTGAGAACCCAAAGAGACACCTGAAATAACCAGAATCTTCTTGCATCCATTTATTTCTTAGGTGCATGATCAAGGCCCAAGGACCCCTCAGGCCAGCCACCGTTGATGGGAGATGGTAGGGACATAACCTTTCCAAAGCCCTATTTGTGCATCTAGCTCCCTTAGGAGGTTAGACCAGACCCTGAACTTGGGTTCGTGGTGCTGAGCCCCACTGTGATGTGCAAGTGTTACTTCTTGTTTTGGAAATTAAGAGAACTTGCTCGGCATAGGAAACAGTGGGGCATGTGCTGGTGTGTGTGTGTGATACTTGTCATTTAGTCCATGACCTTTTTTCTAGAAATGTTTTCACATTTCCACTCAAATAAACTTACATTCTCTTCCAGTTCTTCTGGCGGAACAATCCATGAGAATTTGAATAGATAATGGGAGAACCAAAGGAAGAGCAGAGTCCTGGGAAAGTTATTTTATAAATTATGTCAACATCACTCAGACAATTGGTGACCAGGTTTATGTGGAAGGCTGCCGGGAGAGGGGAGGGGCGGGGGGAGCACAGGCACTGGTGTGAGACGGAAGTTGTGTCTAAAACGAAGGGGTGAGTTCCAACTCTCGTCATCTACCATATCCACTGGAAAGAGGTGGCAAAGAAATTGCAGCTATAGTACCAGGCACTCACCTGGAGCTCAGTAAATAATTGAGAGATGAATATTATTAAATTATTAACAAGATCAAAAAGAGTGTTAATAGGACATAAAAATGCATCTCAAGCTATTGTTCCTCTGGTTCCCTCTCTACCAAATTCCGGGTCTTTTTCTTTCTTACCTGACCTCCTCTGTGGTCACTCTCTCCTGCTGACTCTCCCCATGTTCCTCCCTCCATGGAGAATTTCTGGCCCTTCCTTTCCACGTACAAGCACTGCCCTCACCTTCACTATTGAAACATCAGCTCAAGTGTTACCTTCCCTGTCCCCAAGTGGAATTGACCTCATTCCTGTCCTGTAAGTCACCATTATACCTATAGAGACATACCTCATGGATCCTAAAACCTCAATAGACTATCTCTTTTTCACCAGATTATAGTTAATTTACTCATTAATTAGGACAATGCATATTTATTGAGCACCTACTACACAGCATCCTCTGAGGATATAAAAACAAAATAAAGCCTATTCCTATGCTTAATGAGTTTGCAATGTAGTGGACAGATATATTTAAAATAATTGCAAACCAATATAAAAGTCACAAATGAATGCACTGAGAATGCTAGGAGCAGCTAGGAGGGTCACCTAACCCAGGGGAAGGAAAGCAAGAAAAGACCTTCTGGAAAAGGCGAGGTGGCTTCAGATGAGTTGACTCAGGCCACTAGAGGCAGTGTGAGGATGGCTGGAATGGGGTGGGCTGGCATTTAATCTATCAGGCCCTGAAGTGATAGGTGTGGTGTCTAAGAGCTTCAAGCTTTGAAAATCTTTGAGACTCAAAAAAAAAAAAAGGCTCTGAAAATTTAAAAAAAAAAACACTTTAGAATTGAAATTAATAAACATTAAATGTTTAAAGAAGATAATGTTACTAAACTTTATTATTAAATTTAGTGTTTATAAAATTGGAAATTTAGAAACTAGTTTATAGTTCAGGTTTTCCCACTTTACAGTCCTAAGCATTTGCTATGATTGCTGAGAAATCACACCAGATTATTTATTAATTAATCAAGGCCAATTAATTTCAAAAACAAAATTAAGAGCCTGAAAATGTATAGATACCTATCTATATCGGTAGCTAAATATCCATACATATAGGGATGGAGAGAGAACAGATGCTTTTCAGTGATTGAATTTGATGCAGGATGGAGTTTTAAGACCAGTGTGCAAAGAGCCAATGGAGATAAAGGAAGGGGAACGGAGAGAAGGTGCCCTCTTAGGCAAAACAGCCACAGATATCTCCAGCCTGCAGTAAAGTGAGGAACACAGACAAGGGACTCACAGGGAAGGGAAAGTAATTAATAGTGATAGAGCAGGTCACCGAATGACTGATGCCCAAACTCTTTGGTGACAGAAATGTGACAGTTCCTTATTTTCTATGCCTCTGGGCTCCTAGTTTCTCTTAGGTGTCTTCTCCTCACCTGGGATCTGGTTGTTATTTTCCTGTGCAGCTTCTTTGGGCTCCAGAGGGCTCATGCTACCCCACACTCAGCCCCACCATCCGTTCCTAGATCTCCAGGCTGGGGATTTTGACAGTGGAATTGGAATAGAGAAAAATCAGTGATGACATCCAGACTTCTGGCTTTAGTGACTGGGCAGAGGTGGTGCCACCATCTGGGAAAGGGTGCACAGAAACAGAGAAAAGGTGATTTGATCAGCTTAGGACAAGTTGGATCTGGGCAAATGTCCAGCAGACGTTGGATGTTTAAGTCTGGAGATGGGGAGAGGTCTGGATTGCAGATGCCAACTTGGAAGTCATCAACAAAAAGGTAGCAGATTGAATGATGGAGGGTGTGCAGAGTGAGAGGAGGGTGGTATGGAGACCTTTGGGAACCTCAACACTGAAGGGGAAGGTGGAGGCGGAAGGGCTCGTGAGAAAGACAGAGAAGGAAGAGAGCAAGCCCGATGAGAGCAACGACACACATGACAAGGAAGGAAAAGGACAGGATCAAAAGTGACTAGAAAAGCAGACAGGTCTGAGGAGGTAAGAACCCAAAGTGTCTAGGTGGAAACTGGGGGTTCTAGTTAAAGCTTCTTAATAGCGTGGTGAGGTGGTAGGTAGGGAAGTGCTGGTGAAAGAGAGAAGTCCCTGAATGTAGGCTGCTGTTCTAAGAAGTGTGGAAATGCAGGGTGGGGGAGGGAAGTTAGACTGCAGCTACAGGGAGTGAGAGACCAGGGGAAGTTCTTCCATTTGGGAGAATCTTGAGCACATATACATGACAATAATGAAAGCAAGGCTGAGGATCCATCAGTGAGAATCTTGAAGGCAAACTTCAGATAGGGAGGATTTTGCTTTGCTCCTTGCTGTACCCCTAGCACCTGGCACATAGCAGAAAACACACATTTGTCAAAATGTATAAGTATGTCATTTAGAAACTGCAATTGGCTGTAAGTACCTCTGAAGCAGAGTCCTGTGGTAGATCATTCAGGAGGCTCCAGATATTTGACCAAATGTCATCCTGGGTGTTTCTATGTGGGCGCTTTTTAAAAATATATATATTTTATTGATTATGCTATTACAGTTGTTCCATTTTTCCCCTTTACTCCCCTCCACTTCCCCCCATTCCCCGCCCTTTAGTTTTTGTCCATGGGTCATACACATAAGTTCTTTGGCTTCTACATTTCCTATACTATTCTTAACCTCCCCCTGTCTGTTTTCTATCTACGATTTATGATACTTATTCTCTGTACTTTTTCCTCTTCTCTCACCCTCCCACTCCCCTGTTGATAACCCTCCATGTCTTATATAAATCCCTTTAACATTTCATAGAATAAAGGCTGGGTGATGATGAACTCCTTGAACTTGACCTTATCTGAGAAGCACTTTATCTGTCCTTCCATTCTGAATGAAAGTTTTGTTGGATAGAGTATTCTTGGATGTGGGTCCTTGCCTTTCATGACTTGGAATACTTCTTTCCAGCCCCTTCTTGCCTGCAAGGTCTCTTTTGAGAAATCAGCTGACAGTCTTATGGGAATTCCTTTGTAGGTAACTGTCTCCTTTTCTCTTGCTGCTTATAAGATTCTCTTTCTATTTTTTATCTTGGATAATGTAATTATGATGTGTCTTGGTGTGTATCTCCTTGGGTCCAACTTTTTTGGGACTCTCTGAGCTTCTTGGACTTCCTGGAAGTCTATTTCCTTTGCCAGATTGGGGAAGTTTCCATGTGGGCGCTTTTGATGGATATTAACATTTAAATCTATAGACTGAACAAAGCGGATTGCCCTCCCTAATGTGAGTGGGCCTCGTCCAATCAGGTGAAGGCCTGAACAGACCAAAAGGGCTGACCCTCCTGCAAGTAAGAGAGAATGCTTTCTGCCCTGTGGCCTCTGAACAGGGACTTGACTTCTTTTCTGCCTTCCGACTCAAACTGAAACATCGGCTCTTCCTGGGTGTCCAACCTACCGACTCACCTGGCAGGTCTCGGGATTTGCCAGCCTCCACAATTGCATAAGCCAATTCTTTATAATAAATCTGTTCATATACAAACACACACATAAATATGTATTATATTTAATATACAGTAAGTCCTCACTTAGCACCATTGATAGCTTCTGTGACTTTAAGCCAAACAACATATAACAGAACCAATTTTACCATAGACTGATATAAAAAAGAGTTAAGTTCTTTTGTTATAGCATCTCATTGCTATAACAAAATGATATTTAATGAAACAATGTTGAATGAAAAGTTATTCAAGGCCCTGTTATGTATAATGTATATGTAATATATACATATATAGTATATAAAATATATACATCCTATTGGATCTATTTCTCAGGAGAACCCCAACTAATATACTGCCCTAAATGAGCATGTCATTTTATGGAGCATTATGCATATAAACTATTATAGTCGGTCTATAATAAGAGTATTCATTCATCACATTTTATATATACACATGTATGTGTGGCATGGTTCCTGTCTACATGGAGCTTAACACCTAATAAGAGACACAGATGACAAGTAAATGACAGGATAATGACCAGTGGTGAAGAGTGAAAGGAAGCAAGGTTCCTCTGAAGAGCAGAACAGGGCAAGGGCAAGGGCAAGGGCAAGCAAAGGAGCACAGACAAAAGGCTATCATCTCAGTCTTCCATGGAGACAACTGTCTCTTACACACACAGTTGTGTTAGGACTAAGACCTGAAGGATGAGAAGCTTGTCAGGCAGAGAAGGGCAGGGGATGGTGGGCAGGGCTAGGGGAGTGAGAGAGACTAACGCATTAGGGAATGCAGAAGCACAGCCCGTGGAAGGAGAAGCAAGAGAGAGGTTAGAGAAGGAGCCGTGTACCAGCTCACGAGGCCACGCGTGTCTAGCACCGCCCTTGACCTGTCCTGGAGGCAGTGTGGAGGAGCCATGGAGGATTTTTGAGCAGGAGAAGTGGTGTGATTGGGCTGGCCTGTGAAGTAACTCAGGCGCAGTGGGGAGGGCGCATGGGAAGGGAGGACACTGGAGGCAGGGGACCGGCGAGAAGGCTGTCCTGACGTCATATTCTGGGAGAGAAGCACAGGGAGCCTGAGCAAAGGCAGGCCTAGTGAAGAAGGAAAAAAAGGAGTATTTACTTAGCATTTAGCAATTTATTTATTTCTGTATGCAAAGAAACTTTCTTTTAAAACTGCGTTTTAGAAATAAGTATAAAAATAGAGACAGTATTATCATGAACTCTGACACACCCCTCACCCAGCTTCTACTGTTACTGGCATTCAGCTTTATCTGCTCCTCCCTTTTTCCCCTGAGGTCTTCAAAGTAAGTCACGGACAACATACCATTTCACCATCACATACTCCCTTACACATCTCTAACAGATAAAAACACACTTCTTTTAACAAAATCACAATGCCATCATCACACCAAACAGAATGAACAAAAATCCTTCATAGTACCTAATTCTCAGTGATGTTCACTTTTCCTCCGATTGTTTCAGCCAGTTTGTTCAGAGCAAACTCCTGGAGCTTCACAGCGAAGCAGGCAGTTCTGGAAAAGCTGCTGGGGATGAGACAGGTGCCCAAGTGGAATGGGCTGGTGGATGACCCCTAGATTTTAATACAGAAAGTTTGAAGAAGAATCGGCAGGACTTGACAATGACTTGCCATTGGCAAACTTTTTTTTTTTTTGCTTGCTTGCTTTGTCTCTTCTATCTATTCTTCTCAGCCCACCCTCCTAGGGAGAAACAGGAATGAAAGTGCTTTTCCCAGCATACACTGAAGCTATTTGAAAGAAGTCATGGCAAGACCAATGCCTAGGCCCAGTGTTAAGGTTAAGGAGAAAAGATACTTCTCAGTGGTCTGGTTTCAGTGGTGATTGCCCCTCCTATGTCTGGAAAATTCTTCTCCTGTCTGGTCTGCAGCGGTCATGCATAACAAAGCCTTTCATTTCAGAGTTAAAAAATAAGCCTGCAATGCCCCCTGAGTGTACCGACATCTATTCTTCAGTCTCGGGGTGAGAGAGAATGCCTAGAGCATTACAGCAGGGAGAAAGGGGAGCAGGACGTCTCGCTAGAAATGGGAGGCAAGGCTGGTCCACCTGCTTCTCTGCTTTGCCACAGCTGCATTCATGCACCCATCGTTTAGGGGAACCGCTGGCAGATGAAAAGCTGAGATTGTGGCTTGTGGTCATGACTATTTGAATCAGAATTACATGTCGAGCTTGTTAAAAGACAGGGCCCCTCCAGGCCTAGTCAGAATGCACACTTGAGCTTGAAAACCACTGTTTTAAAACTTAGAATTCCATCCCGAAAGACATAGGATCAGTGATGCAAGCAGTTTTGAACCTATGAAGAATGAAGTCATCCACTCAGGACTTGACCTTGGTCTCCGGAAAACAAGGTGTTCACAACGGGTGCTGGGACTTATAACCAGAAAGTGGACTCCCATGTTCCCCACCACTGTGGAAAAGACACAAACGGTTCTGTCTCGTCCCATGGGTCTGGAGTCACCAGAACTCTGCTGTCACTGCGGGAGTGGCAAGGGAACTTCTTTCTCTGTCAAGCTGCCAACGGCAGCCTGAAAGAAGGGGATGTAATTGGCTGAATCATTTGCGGAAGAAAGTAGTGCTGAGCAGAGGAAGTCACAAACCTGCCTCAACGGACACGGGGAGCGAAGACGTGAACAATGATGAGGAAGCCTAAGCGTGTATACAAGGCCCAAGAGGAAGAGATGGGCATCACCACAGACAGCCCCTTTCACACTCCGTTTCCTTTCTTCGGGAGTCTTGTTCAGTGTCACTAAACTAGTGGTCAGAATCATTGGGCATATTTCCTGTCACCATGAAACTATTTGTGATTGACTAGCTCAGCAGGGTGACCTGGAATAAGAGCCTTTGATTTTCTCAATTAGATAAAAAAAAGTTTGTTTCTGAAAGCAGTCTTGCATTAGAAAGAAGGGAGGAAATGCCCGGGCTGGTGTGGCTCAGTTGGCTGGGCGTAGTCCCACAAAGCGAGAAGTTGCCGGTTTGATTCCTGGTCAGGGCACGTACCTGGGTTGATGGCTGGTGTATGTGCGAGAGGCAACCAGTCCATGTCTCTCTCACGTAGATGTTTCTCTCCCTCTCTTCCTCCCTCCCTTTCCTTCTTTCTAAAAATAAATAAAGTCTTTTAAAAAAACAATCATTACTCCCTATGACATTCCTGCCTTAAAAAAAAAAAGGAGGAAGGAAATGTTCTTCAAGCATACAGGAGATCAGATAGTGCCTATGTGTGTATGCATGCTATGTATAAAAATGTTTTATACATACTACGTATGTATGCAAATGTTTTAAAAACTATTTTTCCTATCAATTACAGCTTCCTACACTCCTAGATAGCAGTTCTCCAGGTGTCGACCTGAGATCCTGGGGGAAAATATTATCTGATATGTCACCAAGAATTCAAGAGGTAAGTGGCCTGATGGCAGTTCATTACAGTTTAATTTTATCTTTCCACCAGTTTACTACACTTATGATGTCTAACAATTTAATTGTATCTCAAACCTGTGCACAGAGAAATACATTTGATCTTTCCATCTAGCAATTGCATATATCCTAAATTATCTGTGCTCCTGAGTTGAAGGCAAAAGGAAGGGAACCATCCTCCTGGTTTCACACCTGGGGAGAAACGCGACCTTGTCTGGTGTGGCACAAATTATCAGGGGACTCACAATGGAGTCTAAGTGTTTCCAGTACCAAAGTGGTCCATTATTCTACTATGCTCTTAAAATCCACATGAGTCTGTACCGTAGCAGAAGTTGAACACATGTATAGGGTCCTCACAGGACTGAGTGTCTTTTTTTTTTTTTTAAAGAATTTATTTATTTATTTTCAGAGAGAGGGGAAGGGAGGGAGAAAGAGCAATGTATGGTTGCCTCTCACATGGCCCTCACTGGGGACCTGGCCTGCAACCCAGGCATGTGCCCCGACTGGGAATCGAACCGGGACCCTCTGGTTCCCAGCCCGCGCTCAATCCACTGAGCTACACCAGCCGGGCCAGGACTGAGTGTCTTACATATATTGACCCATTTCATCACAGTGAAAGTAGTTGATTTTTTATGTGTTGTTTTGTGAAAGATGCATGCATTTTAATGAGCATCTGGTTGCATAAGCCTTTGCCCATATAGAAATTGATCTTCCACCCAGCAGGTGACAAGTGCTGGGGGTATAATGATGCACAGATATGGTCACTGCCCTTGTGAAATGTACACTGTCCAACCTGGGGGTGCAGGTGGGAACAATGACTTCCAAGTATGGTGAGTATTACAAGGGACGCAATAATGAAACAACTTTCCCCAAATGTTTTCCCCCTCCAGCTGCCTTGGGCTTAGCCAAGCTGGAAAACTGCATGGTTGGAGTCTGTTTTCATTTTTTAAAGCTAAACTCAACCTGGGCAAAGTCTGAGCAGAGAAAGGTAGGGCAGAGTGCAGTGCAGAGAAAGTTAGGGCAGGGCCCGTGGTACGGAGGGCCACCTGCTGCTCTGGGGGTCTCCGTTTAACATTCTTTTATGTATAAGCATTTAAAAATTTCATATCAGTATAATAGGTCTAAAGTTGATTGAGAATGTAAAAAAACAAAATTCCCAAAGCATATCAACACTCTTAATTCTGTGTGGGAGTTCTAGAAGGATTCTTGCCTGTCCAGAGAGGTTGAAGCAGATGACCCGGTTTATATTAACTGATACTAGACCATTTGACCCCGGAACAGCCCCTTCATCGCTGAGTGCCTCGATTAAATGAGCAACATAATAATCACCCCTTACAAAACTGTCCCAAGACTTACTGCTATTGAAGCAATTTGAGAGTCCGACTTTATTATTGAAGCCTAGACTGTGATTATAGGCATGACTCACGGTGTGGGTTCTGCCTGGTGCTCAGTAGTTTCAGAGGGCAGGCGTTGGCATGTGGACAAAGAGAGGGAATGACAGGTAAACATCACTTATTGCGGCACAGGGACTGCTCTCAGTCTCACCTGACTGAGTCCTGGTGGTTTTTCAAATTCCCACGTGCCTTTGAAAATGAGTAATAATGTGTATTAGTGGAATAAAAGCAGCATTGTTTTTATTTTGTATTTTTCCTTAAACCAGAGTCAGATGGCATAGTGGGAGCTGAGACCCTGGCCACCGTGGAAGCCCTCCCCTTAGTTCTAAGCATTACAGACCTACCTTCAAAGGATGAGGCCAGATAGTGCAGCCGGGACCCATATGGAGAGGAGACCACCAGCTCTAATTAGTTGGGTGCAGAATTTTTAAAATGTTCTTTTAAAAAAATGTTTTTCTAAGTATTGAGACTTTATCAGTTCTATATTTGCTTGGATCTTGAAACACACACATACACACACACGCACAAAGAAATCACAAACCACATTTTTCAGGAAAAGGAAGAGTTCACATCCAGTAAAATTAAGCTAATAAGAAGATAATTTTCCAATTAAAAGAAACTAAATTCTAAATTATTATTTGCCCAAAGAAATTTGCTTGGATCTTGCCTTTCTAGGACTGCGCCGTTCCTCTGTCATTTTGTTTCCTAGTTTTTTCCGTATCTCCATCTTGGCGGAATAACAGAACCCAAGAATTAGTTTACGGAGAAGTATTGTCTACATTTCCCCAAAGACACATTCCCAAGGAATCCAAGTAAACGGGATTGGAAAAGAGAAGTGATATTAAAATGAATTGGGGTTCACTTTTTGATGTTAAGACTTATCTTAGTTTCTTTTTTAATCTAACTTATTGGGGTGACCTTGGTTCACAAAACCATCCAGGTTTCCAGTGTACAACTCAACAAAACATCATTTGCACACTGCATCGTGCGTTCATCACCCCAAGCAAAGTCTCTTTCCATCCTTCTTTCCCTTCCCTCTGTCCACCTCTACCTGCCCCCAGCCCCTTAGTTTCCTCTTAGGCCCTGAGTGGATGGCGGTTGAGTTCATGATTGCTGAGAATATGGATGTTTTTCTTTTAAATATGGAAGTCAAATACATATGTGGAGGTCTCCCCAATACTTTGGAATTTGATTTCACAGTAGATTATGACTCTGACTACCTTAAAACAACCTGAAACCTTTGCCTTGCCCTAGTTCATCCATCGACCAAGTGTTCAAGACTTGCTGTGGGTGACCAGGCCCCTCATGCAGACTGGTGGTCCAGAGACCTTCACTCAGCTGACAGATGTCCTGTCCGACCTCTTGTGTGGCTACCCAGAGGGAGGGGGCTCTCGGGTGTTCTCTTTCAACTGGTATGAAGACAACAATTACAAGGCCTTCCTGGGGATTGACTCCACAAGGAAAGATCCTATCTATTCTTACGACAAAAGAACAAGTAAGTTTTCTGTGGCCTGTTTGTAATTCAGGCTCTGGCGTCAGTTAAGCTGAAGGCTTGACACTTTTAGGTGAAACCAGTCCCCGGGTTGACTCTCCCTTGCTCTTGTTGAGGGGTCTGGGCAAAGAACTCCTCCTCCCAGAAAAGCATTTCTCCTTATAGGAAGGGGGTGGCGTGCATAGAGTGCTGGATGTGAGCCATGGAAAGAACCGAGACCCACTTGGAAAGGGAACAGAGAGGACATTTCCCACTGATCTGATTGAACTAGGGTTACATTCTAGAGGCAGAGAAGAAAGACAAATGAGGAGGCAGCCCAGAGCTGCAAGCCAAGCTCAGGTCAGAAGGGCCCTGGCAAGTAAACACGGCTGTGGGATGTTTTTACAAACACAATGCACTGAAAATCTGTGTGTGTAGTACTGAATTGTGTTCCCAATGGCAAGTCCCTGGCAAGTCCTCTTTCCCACCTTTCAGTATTTTTTTTGGCTCTTACAGGGTAAAGGAGAGTGGGGTAGGGAAGAAATGCAACCGAGTGACCCTCCCGCTAAACATTAAAGAGGCGGCGAGGCATGCACCAAACGTCATTGGGCCCTAAAATAGCCACACACAACCTAGAAGTTCAACAGCTAATTGAAGGAAAATCATTGAGACTAAAGCTGAGACTCCAAGGGGAGGCCTCGTGTGGCCTCTCCGTCCCTTTCATCTGAGATTGGCCTCTGTGCCTTGCAACGATCACAAGCGGGCTCCTCAGCCTCCTTCTTCTAACACAGGAGAAACCACAGGGCAAGCCCGTCCTTTGTTTCTCTGATGAGGCCCTTATTGAGATGAACTGTGGCATTTTGTTACTTTCCAATGGCAAGCTTGTTACTGGTGGGGTACAGCCTATTAATTTAGGTTATTTGTAAAATCCTCCAGCATAGAGTTGAATAAGACATGTGATTTGAGCACACTAATGACCACATTTAGCTCTGAGCAGCAGGAGTTTCTATAAAATCTGTCCCTTCTGTCCTGGCAGCGACCTTTTGTAATGCACTGATCCAGAGCCTGGAGTCCAACCCTCTCACCAAAATAGCCTGGAGGGCAGCAAAGCCGCTGCTGATGGGGAAAATCCTCTTTACTCCGGATTCTCCTGCAGCACGCATGATCCTGAAGAACGTAAGGTTCTGGCTGGTCTTGTCTCTTTTACCCTGGACCATCCAGAAGTATGAGAGAGAGGGAGAGAGATGGGGAGAGAGGAGAGTTGGAGAGGGGGAGGGGGAGAGGGAGAGTGTGTGCCCTCCTGGTAGTGAGGCTCCTGTTCGTTTTTTGCTAAGTAGACTCTTGAGTTTCTCCGCCATCATCAAAACGCTTTGCGCTAGCACCCCCTCTGCCTAGGCCCTCCCCTCGCTCCCCAGCCTCCAATGAGGTTTTCTTTCCCAGAGCCTGCCTTATCCCTAATGGGAGGGGTCTCGGAACCCTGGCCGCCTGAAATACAGACAGGGAGGGTGGGAGGAAGAGCATTTGCTCACAGGGAGTCCAAGTCTAGCTTTAGTTCGAGTCTGAGATGATGACGTCATCAGTATTACATGTACCTCTGAGATACTAAAACATTCGATTCTGTCAATCGGGGAGGCTGGAAAATAGCAGATTGTCTTGGAAAATGTCAGTGGACTGAGAAAATTAAGACACAGCCTAGAAAAGCGTTTCCTAAACATTGAGGGTTTCTGACGCGAGCAGGAAAGATATAACCAAAGGTTCTCTTTCGTTTTCCTCTCCGTCCTTTGTCTGTCTCTGTCTGGTTTTAGGCCAACTCGACTTTTGAAGAGCTGGAGCGCGTTAGGAAGTTGGTCAAAGCCTGGGAAGAAGTGGGGCCCCAGGTCCAGTACTTCTTTGACGAAAGCACCCAGATGGCCTTGATCCGAGTAAGGACCGTGGGGGGGGTGGGGGAGGGGCCCGAAAGTGCCTCTTGTTTCCTTTTCCCAGTAAAGGGCTAATCATGAAAGGCGTTAGATCAAAATGTAACAAGCAGGGCCCAAAGGCACTAGTTCCAGAGGCTGTCACCCAGTGGAGTCACTGACTTTGGGCGGGAAATCTGTTTCTTCAGTTCTGGGGAGACGTAAAGACGGCCACAAGGCCAGTGGCTTCCTGAAGTCTCTTGCTTTTATGAATTCACTTGTGGGCCTCAGATTCAACGAGGGGTCTCCTCAAGGAGCCGCCACCTCTGTAATTGCAAAGATTGTTCTAATTTCCAGCTTTGCAAAGCCAGGAGACAAGGGTTCAATATAGCGGGGATAATTAAAAGAGAATAAAAATATCCATAAGAAAAAGAAAGTTTCCTGTATACCACTTCTCCTACCTTTCTCCCCCGACCTCAACATACACACCCTCCCTCTGTTATAGAGCCTGAATGTGGGGGGGACATGAGATCTAGATAGGTACACCTATAATACAAGAACCCACAAGTTTATTAGCGTGCCTTAGAGTCTCTATCTCTATTTATGAAAAATTGGAAATGGCCCAAGAACAAGACCAAATGTCCTGTGGAATTTTCTAAATGCTGTGACTGCTTTGCTTCTTCCCAAGGACACCCTGGTGAACCCAACAGTAAAAGGCTTTTGGAATAAGCAGTTTGGTGAAGAAGGTGTTACTGCTGAAGCTGTGCTGAACTTTCTCTACAAGGGAGCTCCAGAGAGCCAGGCTGATGATGTGGCCAGCTTCAACTGGAGAGACATATTTAACGTCACCGATCGTGTCCTGCGCCTGGCTAATCAATACCTGGAGGTAAGAAACAGCAAGCCACCTAAGGGCTCCACGGGGCCCCTCGAACACAGCCCTGCAGATGAGGCCGGAGATGTCTGAGCAAATTACATGGTTCTGGGTTTCAGCTCTCATTTCCCCACTGAAAAAACAAGAATCCCCACAGCCCACAAACAGGGATGGGTCCTGTTCTCTAACAGCTTATCCACACTTAAGAGCAGTTCCCCCTTCACATCTCCTGCCTCCTAACGACTCCTCCCTGACTCCTCCTGCATTGCAGCCCCTAAAGCATCTGAGTCTGTCCTCAACCTTCTCCCGTCAGCCATTGCTTCAGTGACTGGCATTGGCCACTGTGTACCAAACCTCAAGTCTGAGGGTCCACTGCTTGCTGGACCCTCTCACCCCGGGTTCGGCCAGCACATTAGACTCCACATGTCCAAAACCAAATTTGTGTTCTATTCTGATTACCGTCCTCAGCATTTTTCCAAATTCTCAAGCTAGAGATTTTAGTGCCACCCTTAATGATCATTCTTCTTCCCCTTCCACACCACAGCTGTCACTTATCGAGTATTACCTTGTGCCAAGACCGGTCAAGTGCTTTTACATATGTAAACCAAAATTAATTGTAAGTTGTAATAAAAAAAGTTTTTTTTAAGCATTTCTTTGGGCAAATAGAGTTGCAGCCCAGGAGACACAGATGCGGTAGCAATCTAAATTGTGTTCTGCAGAGAAAAAGGAGAGTCTTTCTTTTCAAGTGAAAGTTCCCACCTAAGTTCCTAGTTAGGTCCCTTTTATGTAAATGAGGCATTTAAATCTGTACACTTCTGATTGGACCAAAATGCACAGTCCTGATTGGTCAGCATTATTTGTTCTGATTGGACAGGGCAGGTCTTAGTCCACTGGTACACAGCTGAAACCAGGAACTCCCTTATAATAGTTGACTCAGCCTGCTTAGCAAGCGGGACACAGCATGGGAAGTCAAGAGTTCAGTCTGAGGTTCTTCCCGGTGTACAGAGTATGTGAGAAGGCCCTGGCAGTAAATGACTGCCAGGGTCTTATTGTTTATAAAATTTGGGCCCTCAGTTGACCATAGGGAATCCGCCTCAGCAGATAACTTCCTCCTCCGCCGTTCTTATCAATGAATCTTTCTTCTTGGGTCCACACATACCTTAGCGCATTTAATCCTCACAACTCAGTGAAGTGTGTGCTGTTCTTGTTCCCGTTTTACAGATGCAGAAGCTGAGGTTTAAACAGGTTAAAGAAGGTCCCATGCCACAGCTGTTAGACAGGACCCTGCTCTCCTGACCCCTCTACTGCCTCTATCATGTCTAGTCACCAGGGATAATTCCGCATCCAATTCCAATGCATGGGGATTTTTTTCCTACACCACCAAGCAATTTTCCAATACCAGCTGGGTGTCCTAAAATTCAACTCAGTTCTGACACTGTTTACCCAAAGATTGCGTCACACCCCACGGATTCAGGGCTTAGTCCCATAATATGGCCCTACCCCCAAACTCAAACACCAGTCACAAATCTAGGTCATCCAACTGGCTATAAATCAGGGGTTTCCATGATCCCTTTCATGGGTTCGATTAATTTACTAAAGCAGCTCACAGAACTCAGATAAACAATTTACTTACTGGGTTACCGGTTTATTATTAAAGGCTGCAACTCAGGGACAGCCAGATGGAAGAGAGGCATAGGGCAAGATATGTGGGAAGCAGTGTGTTCACCAACCTGGAGCCTCCCAGAACCGCATCCTTTTCGATTGAGGTTCCAAATCCATCCATCAGGAGGCCTCATTACATAGGCATGATTGACTACATCATTGGGCTTTGGTGATTGAATTCAATCTCCAGCCCCTCTCCCCTCCCAGGAGTGGGGAGGGCAGGCAGGGAACAGTGGTACTGAAATTTCCAACCCTCTAATCATCTGGTTTTCCTGGCAACAAGCCCCCCTTTCTTAGGTGCTTTCGGAAAAGTCATCATTAACATGACAAAGACACCTTTCTTCTGCTCAGCTCAGAGGACGTTCTAAGGGCTTCCTGAGCTCTGAGCTCTGCACCGCAGACAGGGGTGAAAGCCAAATACATATTTCTCCTTACAAGTCGCAGTGCCACACTCAGCTTTGTCTACTCCGTCTCATAAATAGCAACTCCACCTCTTGCTTTCCAGGCTTTCTGAGGCCTGGAGTCTTTGTCTTCTGCCCGCCAGCCTGTTCTAACTGCTGGACTCCAGGGTCCAGTCTCTTTTGACTCAGGCATTTGTCCACACTGACACTGGATCTACCTTCCAAGCACACATCTGGCAGCATCATTTTCATGTTAAAATCTTAACGACTCAGTGCCCAAGGAGCGCAAGTCCTTCCAAACCTGCCCAGCCACCTTCCTAGCCACTGCTCACTCCCTGGCTTCGGCTCTGCTCTGGTCTGGTCCTTTCTCCACCCTTCCCAACCTCTCCTGATTGCCCCCTTTGTGAATACTGTTTGCCCATTTATTAGAGTCTTTTTGCTTAAAAAAAAAAGAGAGAGAGAGAGAGAGAGAAAGACAGGGAGAAAGACTTTATTGGCTAACATAACTTGGAAGTTCAGGGCATCTAGGAATTGAATGCCACCCTGAGGCCATCCTGTCCTCCCATCTCCCCTTGCAGCTTGTCTCCACCCTCTCAGTCTCAGCCAGGTCCTCTTCCGCTAGTGACATGTGACACCGCAACATGTCAGTGGCTTACAGCCTTCTGTGATCATCTTTACACCAAAAATTCTCCAGGAAGTGGGGGTGGCTTCCCCAGAGTGTTAGCATCACCACTATACAGTTCTCTGATTGGCCTGGCTGCTCCACCTGTCCTTGGGGCGGGGAGGAGGGAGTGGATTGTGTACTGTGATGGGGGTGACCCATCATATGCCCATCAGGAGAAAGGGGAGCAGAGTTAGCTTCATCTGCATCTCATGGACTGAGCAGGATTACTATAAAGTGGGGGCGGGTGTTTCCCTAAAAAAAGAAACATAAGGCAGAAAAGCCTGAAATGACTTTTCCTTCCCCATCTGTTTAGCTCCCATTCATTCATTCTTTGGGACTCAGCCCTCAAATGTCACTTCTGCTTCCACATAGGTTTAGCCCTTCACTCCTATGTGTTTGTGTTTCCCTGGCTTTCTCTTCACGCTTCTCTGAGACCCTATCTATGTTAGATTTGAGTTACCTGTTAACGTGGCCTTCAGCTAGATGCCTCTGGCTGAATGATGAGACTGCAGTTACCCAGGGTCAGGGAGCACATCCTAGGTATTTCTGGATTCTCGGCCTCGGGTTCCCGGGGAACCTCTCCGTCTAAGGGACTATCACACCTGCCAAAGGGCCAGGTCAGGGCCAGGTCTGGGCCTTGTGTCAATGGGAACTAGTAGAAGGTAGAAGATGCTCTGGTCAATAGGAGAGGGAGTTAAGGTGAGGGCCCCCAAGAGCAGCCCCCCCCCCCCCCCCCCCG
>PVJI01004152.1:0-112458 GCA_004026765.1 Micronycteris hirsuta | reverse complement strand
AGAGTTTTCAGGAATCACTGTAGAGGACACATGGACAGAACTAAGGGGGAGGAGGGAGGCTGGGGGGGGTGGGACGGGAGGGGAAGGGAGGGGGGAGGGGAGAGGCTGCAAATAACTGTAATTAAACAAAAAAATTAATAAAAAGAAAAAAAAGAATCTTATTTTCAGTAAGCAGCAGCCCAAGTTCTACTAAAAAAAACATTTTAGAAGCAGCAACTAGCAGTTCCATCAAACGCAGACACAGCAGCTCCCGCTCACAGCCGCTGACCATGGTTTCAGTGGCACTGAGTGAGCTGTTCTAGCCACCTCCGCGGCCAGAGGGCCCTTGTGGGCAATCAGCCCAGAGAGGGAGCACCTTCCTGACATCTGAGTAATGCCTTCTTCCCCTTTGTCTTCTACGGTTCTTCTAATACTTTTGTAAACTTCTCTACCAAAATCCCTCCTCTGACTTAAATACCCGATTGGTGTTGATTTTCTACTGCACAGTGACTGATAGATACATTTCACAATGACTCTTCAAGCCAAATTATTATGTCCACATTACAGATGAGGATAACGATGCTTAGAAAAGTTAAGTGACATGCTCAGGACAAATTGGCTATTAAATAACTAGAGTAGGACCTCTAGTTCTGTTGGGCTCGGATAGCCTGATTACTCAATGTTAAAAATTATCTATTTAAGGGGGTTATGAAATGTTTTAATGTATTTTATTTTAAATTTGAAACAATGCAAAGTAAATTTATAAAACTTGGGGAAATACAAGAAGTAAACATTGACTTTTAGGTCTCCAAATGAACTGAACACACTCCGATCATTCCCCATGGACTTGGAGGATGTGACATGCAATGCAGTACACATCACACATATTGTCATATATATATCAGCAGTTAAGAGAGGGCACATTTTGAGGCATTCATCGATTTTCAGTTGACGGCCAGTGGGAAAATACTGTCGACAATGAAAAGAGACAGACAGGCACGAAAAGGGGGATAAAAAGAAATACATATATGGTGAGGCACAGAGACAGAAAGCAAATCAATGATCACCTTGAGACAAAAAAAATAATAATTTACAAAGGTAAATGGAGTGAGATCGTCATACTCTGTGCCTGACACAACTGGAGTCCCTTCACCTTGCCTCTGGATAGCACCTGTCTCAGGCGTTGCTCAGACAGACACCCCCTTCCACCGCTGCCTCCGCCCCAACCTCTGCTCCTGGTCTGGACAAGCCCTGAGTACGGGTCGGGTTCCAGAGCAGCCCGCGTCGGGCTTCCTCCAGGCTTGCCACAGGACATTCATACTATAAGGTTTTTGTTACATTTACTATGTGACTATATACTTTATAATTTATTGAAAATTTGAAATCAATGAACATAATATATTTATGCCTAGCATACAATTTTGGATCATAGTTTTTCTACTATAAATTTTTAGAGGCTATTATCTTTGCTTTTTTGTTCCATTGGTCAGGCCTCAATTTTTATGTGAAGCTGAATCATACATTCTCCATTTCCTCCACCTCCAATTAAAACATCAATCCTATAGCAGCCATCAATTTTTCAACAATTCACTTTATTATGCCCTTTCAGAGAGATGAAGCAGAAAAACTTCCTTTCTCCCCAAAATTCTTGACCTCAAAAAATCATGCAGAATTTCAAATACTGCTTATTATAACTTAATGAGTTGAATATACTAACTATAGGGAAAGATCTAGAGAAATAAATAGTATTGTTTAAAAACTATGATAAATAAACACCAATGGCTTAAAGAAACTTGAATTCTTTTTTAAAAAACAACTTGAATGCTTTAATGTGGACAAGAATGAGGAAGACACTGGGAAATATCAGGGACTGTACACCATTCTGAGGTTTTCAATGGTATTGCTTGGACATGTACAACTTTTTAAACCTATAAGTCAGCAAACATCAAAAGATGAATAACAGTTCTTGAAAACTTTTGATATTATCTTAGATTTGCCTCTGTGATGACATAAAATAAGAGACTGTATGATGTCTGTCTGGAAAAAGTCTAATCATTGTTAATGTAATGAGAACGGTTTGCTCGACAATGATGTAACCTGGCAGCCAAGGAGAGTGGACTGGAGTGCACATGTGTGAGCAATGACAACTTCACTGTATTGGTCAGTGGGGGTAGTAGATGCCATTGAGTGAGCATCTGTACTGGGTGGCTGTCACATTCAAAATGACTGAGCTAGTAGAGCAATGGATTTGCATCAAATTTTGTGTTAAGCTTGAACGTTCCTCTATAGAAACTGTATGGATGGTTCAGAAGGCTGCAGCTATCGGCAACTGGCGACTGGCAGCTTCATCACAACAATGTGCCCACTCATGCATCATGTCTTGTGCAGGGATTTTTGGCAAAACATCAAATCATCCAGGCGACTCAGCTCCCCTACAACCCAGATTTGGTGCTCTGTGACTTCTGGCTTTTCCTAAAACTAAAATCACCTTTGAAAGGGAAGAGATTTCAGACTGTCGATGAGATCCAGGGAAATATGACAGGACAGCTGATGGTGACTGGGAGAACTGTGTGAGGTCCCGAGGTGCCTACTTTGAAGGGGACTGAGGCGTCACTGTCTTACATATAATGTTCCCTGTATCTCGTATCGTTTTCAATGAGTGTCTCTATTTTTCATAGTACATGGCTGGATACATTCTGGAAAAACCTTGTATATAATGATGACTATTCAAAACTGCTTGAATTGGACTCCTGGCTCCATAATTTAATAGCTGGGTGATTTTAGGCAAGTCATTTATATTGCTTATTATTAGTTTACTCATCTAAAATCAGGACAACAATACTGCCCTGTAGGAGTTCTGTGAAAACAAAATGAATTACTATATGCAATGGATTTACGATTATGCCTGCACTAAATTAATCTTTATATACACGATATCTTTTATCATAGGTATTTCCAGGTCTTTTAAAACTCTGTAAGGTTCATTTAAAGTAAAGAAACTTATATAATACATACCATTCCACGAATGATTTATGAAAACACTTAAAATAAAATGAAAGAATTTTACTTCTAACAATGCCTCCATGAGAGAGCTGGCTAACAAGTTTAAAATTGGTCAAAAATATTTAAAATGATCATTTAATGACATTGAAAACTGACCAGAGGAGAAAATACGTTGAGAATTGTTTATTTGTGACACACTGCTGGCTCACCCACAAGAATAGTGATTTTGTGGCCATCTTGCTGGACACATTCACCTGCCTCCACTCAGGTGGCCAAATCCCTAAGCTTTACAAATTGGCATTTGCAGACTCAGCTCAGAGCAGGCAGCAAAGTAATTAGCCATTTAAGTGAGGACTGTGAAACCAAGGGAGATGTAGAAACACTGAAATAATAAATTCTCTGTATATCACTGGCTTAGTCTGGAACTATACACGTAAGTAGGAGCACCAGGGATCGAGATGAAAGTTGAAAGTTTTGACAGATCAAAGATTTGCCATTCCTTTGAGCTCATTTCTCAACCAACACACAGCTCAGGTGACAGAAGATGGATCCTTACTGGACTGGGGTGCGAGAGCATAACCTGTGCATATATTACTGGCCGACCCTGGAACTCTGCAAGGGGACCAAGCTATCAGATGCTGAACAGACACAGCATCTACTGCACACTGCAGGGCAGGCAGATTTTTCAGTTTAAGGCCAAGAATTCAATCTCCTGTTAAAATGGCACAACGACCATCATAAAAATTAAAACTGACATAAAAGTAACTATGACATATCATCTACATTATCCAGTTTCTCACAAAAATAAATTACTAGACATGTAAACAAACAGGAAAGTTACCAATGCACAGGGATGGAACAGCCAATAGAAACTGACCCAGAATAAACCTAGCAGACAAACTACAAAGTATCTGTTATAAGTATGCTCAAATATAAGGACAATAGCCCGGCTGGTGTAGTTCAGTGGATTGAGCGCAGGCTGGGAACCAGAGGGCCCCAGTTCGATTCCCAGTGGGGGCACCTGCTTGGGTTGCGGGCCAGGTCCCCAGTGAGGGCCATGTGAGAGGCAACCATACATTGTTCTATCTCCCTCCCTTCTCCTCTCTCTGAAAATAAATAAATAAAATCTTTAAAAAATATATAAGGACAATAAAAATACATTCTAAGAATTTAAAAATATGGAAATAATTAGCAAACAAATTAACTTGAGGAAAGATCAATACTTAACATAAAGAACAGAGAGAACAAATGTTTATGAGAATAGATGGAGCTTCTGAGATCTGTGATATGCTATCAAGCATTAGAACATTCAACAGTCTCAGGAGATGATTAGAGAGGCAAGGGGAACTTGAGGAAAGATCAATACTTAACATAAAGAACAGAGAGAACAAATGTTTATGAGAATAAATGGAGCTTCTGAGATCTGTGATATGCTATCAAGCATTAGAACATTCAACAGTCTCAGGAGATGATTAGAGAGGCAAGGGGAAGGAAACTATTTTAACAAACAATGACCAAAATGTCCTAAGTGAAAAATATTAACTCTATGCCCAAGCAAACAATGACCAAAATTTCCTAAGTGAAAAATATTAACTCTACGCCCAAGAAGCTCAGGAAACCCCAGACTGCATAGACACAGGTGAGACTGCATGTAGACACACCACAGTCTACGGCTTACGGCCAAAACTAAAGAGAAAGTCTTGAAAGCAGCAAGAGAAAAATGACAAGTCATATAAAAAGGAAAAGCTACATAATTAATGGCAGAATTCCCTTCAGAAACAGTGGAACCCAGAGACATTGGAATGCCATTTGAACCACTGACAGAGAAAATAATCAACAAAGAATCCTATATCCAGAAAAATCACTCTTCAAAATGAAGGTGAAATAAAAGCTTTTCCAAAGTAAAGAAAACCAGAAATAACTTGTAGCGAGAAGAACTGCACTGTAAACCATGCTAAAGGAAGCCCTTCAGGCTGGAGAAAAACGACACGAACGGTAAGTTAGCTGCACTGGAAGGATTGAAGAGCACCAGAAATCATAAATATGGGGTAAATATAGAAAATACACACACAGACACACACGTTTTTTTCTCTTGACCTCTTCAAGACTTTCAGTTGTGCAAAGCAGAATTTGAAATACTGTATTTGTGGGTTTATAATGCATGGAGATGTAATATACCTGGCGGTAATATAAAAAGGATGGGAGAACAGAGCTACATTTGTGCAATTTTTCTATATTTTATCAGAAGTCAGTGTTCATTTATGTTATAATAAATTAAAGATGATATTATAATTCCTAGAGAAATCACCTTAGAAAGAGTAAAGGGATACAGGTAAAAAGTCAACAGAGAGAGTGGAATGACTACTGAAATATATAAAAGAAGACAGAAAGAAAAAAAAGAGGAATAAAAATAAATGAGAGAATTAGCAATCATGTAGCCAAATATCATATCTAAATCTAACCATATCAATTATTATATTAAATGTGAACTCACTAAACAAATGAAACAGTAAAGATTTTCAGATTGGATAAGGAACAGAGTCCAACTATATAATGTCTCCTACAAACAATTTAAAATCAAAGACATAAATAGGTTGAACAATAAAAGGATGGAAAAAGTTAAATGAATCAACCAATAAATAAAAGCAGGCTTGAACTGAGGAACTAATTCCAAACAAATAAGCTTCAAGAGAAGAAATATTACTGAAGATAGGAATGTCTTATTTAACTATACAATAAATCATAAGCCTAAAACAATTATAAAAGTGGAAGCACCTGACCACGGGACTGACTACAGATGGGAATGAGGGAAATTTTGAGAGTAATGGAAATGTTCCACAACTAGATTTTGGGAGCAGCTAAAACTCTCACTGCATACCTAGAGTGGCTGAGTTTTATTACACATAAATTAAGCTACACTAAATAAAATTCAAAAAAATAAACATGCAGAAAGAGAAAGGCAACCTTTTACTATACAGGACCGTCACAGGGTGCAGGGCCCTGGGCAAATATTGTTGATGATGTTTCTGTCCATATAAGTAATTTGAGTCCTTAAAATACAGCGTCAGCACTTTTTGGCAGCCTTATCTCATGTGATCCTGAAAAAAAAAATTTGCTGTGGTTGCTAATAATGATTCACTTGCTAAGTTGCCTTTTGGGAACAAGGCCCTGGCCATGGTTTAACTCTCCAGGGAAACCATGGGCCTTCCTAGTTAAACCCGCATGGAGTGGAGGGTCAGAGATCACTCTGAGACGCCAAACGAGACAGGCTCCCCTGTAGACCCAGGCCTTAGCCCAACTCGGGGCCCCACCCAGAAGATACTGCTGATCCTGGATTATTCTAGGCACAGAGTATTTTCTATCAAAGATGGAAAACATCCAACACCCAAAGTCCCTGGAGAAGGGCCAGGGACCCCACTGGCCCAGGTCTCGGGACACTACTGAGACTATACTTATGCCTATAAATTCAGTCAAACTAACTCACTTTACAAAATGATTTCCTTCAGACAACTGAAATCTCAACTCAGTTTGACTTGTCAGTTTTCAAATAGCACTTTAGGTCCTGCTTAGGGTATCTAATTATCATTTAGCAACTACAGTGATTATTGTATGCCAGTCAGTATTTTAATTGGTTAGTAAATATTAACTTATTTCATTATTATAGAAACCTCATGAAGTAGATGCTATTATCTTTTTTTTTTAAGATGAGAACACTGATGCACATAAAAGTTAAGCAACCTGTTCATGTTTACACAGCCACTAGTGGTAACAGGACTTAATCCCAGGGGGCCTGCTTCAACAGTACCTGTTCTTCATCATTATGTTATATTATTTAGCCTACAGCTGCAGAAAATTTATTGATTGGAGTAATGCTTTTAGACCAAACTATCTTTCTAAAAAGTCTATTTCATCCATCACAGAAAGAAATAGAAAGAAAAAAAGAAAGACAGACAGACAGACAGACAGACAAGACAGGGAGGAAGGAAAGGAAATAGATTTGAATATAGCAATAATAATTCAGGTTTGAAATTAATTTCCTGTTTGAAGGGAATTATTATAACTTTCCAAGGAGTTTTATTCCTATTTATTACTTATTTCAGGCCCTCATTAAAGTCACAAGGGGCAAAGAGGGGATTTATGACTTTGTGGAGTTTAAGCCAACTTCCCAACATGGCCAAGCAAGCTAGTAACAGAGTTTCTAACTCTGAGCCTCTCTGAGCTTATTCCATCAAACCTCACTCCAGAGTTTTCAAATCACTGAACTCCAAAGTCAAGGGAATTTGTTGCCGAGAGGAGAGACAGTGGGCTTTCTGGTATGATTTATATTCTATAAATCCCAAACCCATAATGTGTGATTGTGGTTTGACCTCCCTGGGGCTGGCAATTCGTGGACTTTGTGTGGGAGGTAGCTCTATTTTCAGGGGTTTGGAGAGAAGCCTGAAGGTAGGATTGTTACTTTGTGGCACTGGAGTGAAACCCATTTGTAATTTCCTTCCCATTGCTAGCTGTCATTGTCAAATGATGGTTGACAAACAGGCCAGATTTTGGATGAATGAGAACACTCTGTTCCTGGAGGGTTATCTATTTTTTCTTTCAAGGATGTAATTATGAATTGTGCTGCCCTCCCAAATATCTGCAAGCACCTGGAGCAGGCCAGCTGAGTTTGTATTGTCATACTAAAGTAAACACGACTTTCTTCTGAAAACATCAATTACCTCATTGTTATTTCTTGCAAGCCTCTGGAGATGAGTGTGTCTGCTGAGTGAAAGGCTACCAATTCACCTTTTTTAAAATTTTCTGTGCAGGACTCCTTTCTGATTCATATATTTTTACTATTAGCTACCTCCTGAGCCCAGGAGCCAGGCAGTCTTGCAGTGGCTTTCAGGACATTCCCAGACAACAAGCGCTTAAAATTCATCACCGCTGAACCAGGTTTCCATTAAGAAGTCACCACAAAGCCTGGAAGAACACCGTAAGAGAGAGGGTTCTTGAGAGAAAGCTGTCCACTCTGAAGCTTTTTGTGTGGTAAATGCTAATGGGTGAGTCTGTGGGCTTTCTTGAACCTCCCTCCTGAGTATTTATCTAAGACTTTCCACATCCCTTTGCTCTCCACAAAGCAATGTGTTAGAGAAGTGCAGAAAGTCGAAGCCAGAAGACTCAGTCTTCTTAGAGCAATAAAAGGGGGGCTTTAATTAGCTGACACCTAGTTTAGAAAAAAGGTTTTAAATATGTTTTTATTCAGCAATACTAAAAAAAATATGAGTAGGGAAGAAAATGCTTATCTGACTACAAAATTGTGTTCCCAGGGGCATAATAATTCTTTAGAGCAAGTCCCTTCAGGTGTGAGTGATAATGCATACGATAAAGGGGCATCTAAGGACTTTTTGGGCCCGTAAGTCACTTCTGAAACAAGGCCATGGCTGCATTAACCATGGTTCTGGTTTCTATAAATTTGAGACTTTAAATCTGCCCGACATGCTCGCGCCAGACCTTCCTTGTTTTGGACAACCTGATAACATGCCCGAGTCACTCTGCCATGACCGCCTGCCCCCTTCACCTAACCCCGCCACTCCTCAGGAGGAATTCCCTTTCGGGGCCGTGAATTTCAAATACAAACCTATCAATCCAGAGCCCACACCCCAGCCACCTCCTTCAGAGAGCTGTCGTACTCCAGAGCACTATCCACCTGCCCTAACCACCCGGGCCCAGGAAACAGACAACAGAGGCAGACCCCATGCCCCAGAGCCTGCTGAGATGACTCCAACTAGCCAGTCCCAAGCCTGCTTACCCCTCCCCACTCGTTCCTTCCTGCAGATATCACAATAAAGTGATATCTTGCCACAGCCCCCTCTCCCTCCTGCCAACCTTAGCGCTTTCTGGGGTGGCTGTCGGTGCTGTGGTGTGCCCTTGCACTTGGCATCTGTGAGGAACAAGCTATCTTTTCAACAGTAGTCATCTCTTGATCTTTTGGCCTTACTGTACCTCCAATTTCCCATTACTCCAAGGTATTTTTCAAACACTAGTTATTTATCATGCAAGGGTATCATACCTTGTATTTTATACCTTATCCCAGAAAGCTGTTCACATATTATTGGTCCCTGGATGATCATGTGGCACAGAGCAGCCCTGTTCAGACTGGACAGCAGCCTGTAAGCTGGTCTGGCACAAAAGCTTTATGGAACTGGACTTCCCTGACTGCAAGTGAATGAGGAGTACTGGACCCTCGCGGAGGCCGACCCATAACTGAGTGCTCTCCACCACTGCGACCTAGCATGTGGTCCTCAGGCCAGGGGCGTAAGCAGCCCCCGGGATCTGCTCAGAGCTGCAGACTCTCGGGTCCCTCTGAAGACTTACTGAATCATAATCTGCATTTTAACAAAAATCTGTGATTTGTGTTCTCACTGAAGCCTGAAAGGACCACTTGTGGTGGTCAGGAGACTATCTCAGCACCACACACTGCTGAACTCTGAAATCTTTCCATGTGTTTGCACCGAGGCCCAGCTTCCGAGCTGCTCCCAGCCCGGTGGTGATTGCAGCAGGGATACAAAGCCAGCGCCTTCTCAGGAAACGTGGGACTCCCCTGACTGGTAATTGTGGTTCTAGGACTCGCATGACCTTGCTGAAATTCCCTAACACTGCTTTCTAAGATGTTTGCACCAACCGCCCGTCCTTCTCTCCTTCACTCAGGATCAGACCTGCCTTGTTCTCCCGGCACCCTTGCGTTTTCCCTCACAGCACACAAAATAAAACCTGGTTGAGCTGCGGTTACATCTTGCCCCACCAGCAAAGCAGCAGTCTCATGCGGCCCTTCCTAACGTTAGGACCCCAGGCTGAACGTCAGATGGAGGTTGGACCCTGGATGACTTTATGGAAACAACAAAAACGGACAATTTACCAGATCTGTAGTAAGGATCTATTTTTTTTTTTGACTCAATCATATTCATATTATGGCAATAGCCATCTTAGGTTAAGAGAGTAATAAGTATCCTCGTTTAAAGGGCAGGTGTTGGGATCATTGCTATTATTTGAAGTAAACTCATGAATAAAAATGCTCAACCTACAATTATTAGAAGAGAAGGAAATAATCCAAAACCAAGTCTGGATTCTAATCTTTAAGCAGTGTAGTAAGAGTTGAAGGAGAACAGGTAGGCCATTGGGGGTGTCCAGGCTTTCGGGTCCTCTGGGCCACACTGGAAGAAGAGTTGTCTTGGGCCTCATGTTAAATACGCAAATACTAAGGAAAACTGATGAGCAAAAAAAAAAAAAAATGGTTTTAAGTAAATTTATGATTCTGTGTTGGGCCGTATTCATAGTCATTCTGGGCTGCATGTGGTCCATGGGCTGCGGGTTGGACACCCCTGACTGAGGTAAGAATGACTATTATCTTCTAAAAAATATCCACAAAATTTTTTTCCCAATTACATTGTATTCCACGTATGAACATATATACATTGCTTGAATTTCTTCAGTGCTCTAAGAAAATACATTCGACTCATCATCCTGAAAAGAAATGTTATAAACCATGACCCAAGGAATTAGAGGTATTGCCCAGGGCAGAGACTGACCACAAGTGATCTGCAAAGTGAGAGGAATTGGAAGGTGAGGCATGTTCAGCACCACAAAGGTGGCAATAACCACACTGGGTGAATCATCCACACGATCTCATTTTCTCTTTTCTGAACTCTGGAAGTAGGTGGTATGTCCATTTAAGAGGGAAGGAAACCAGGGTTTACAGAGGTTATGTAACTTGAGTGAAAACTATCCATCAAGAAAGTAAGTAATTTGAGCCCTGGCTAGTGTGGCCCAATTGGTGGGAGCATCATCCCATACGCCAAAAGGTTGTGGGTTCGATCCTTAGTCTGGGCACATACAATCCCCAGTCAGGATGCCTACAAGAGGCAACCAATCAATGTCTCTCTCTCTTTCTCTCTCTCTCTCTCGTGGCCTTCCCCTCTCCATATAAACCAATGAAAAAAAAATTGTCCTCAGGTGAGAATTTAAAACATTGGAAAAAAAAGGTAATCTGGAATTTGAAAGCAGGTCCATTCTCTATGAAGCTCAGTTCTATTTGTATTACTCTCTAGTTGTATTGCCTAATGTTCTTACCATAAGAAAGACATAAAGTTATGTAAATATAGTATCTTTATGTGCAGCAATGTAGGATTTTCAAAATATATTCACGTCTCTGTCCCCCAACACACGTTTGTTAGTACTGAGTGTGGGGACAAGTTTCAGACGAGGAATAGCTCTGATTTTCAGCCACACTTCGGGGACTGAAACAAGAGAGATGGTGACTGGAAGAGAGCACGAGGAAACCTTTTTGGGTGGAATGTTCTACACGGTGATTGGTATGATAGACATGTACTATGCTTTGACTGGAATGACAGCTGCACAAGTGTACACATTTGTCACACTCCATGGAACAGCACGCTTAGAAACACATAGCATATACAAATTAAATCTCAATAAAGTTGATTTTAGGAATAAAAAAGTGCTTCAGGGTTATAGTAATGGTATGTTCACAGATTATATCTTCCCTTTAGATACACAATAATAGAAATAATGGAATGAACTTTTTGCTTAAAAATATACATTTCCCCCTGCTGCTTCTTTGGAAACGTTTCTTACTGTTTACAGCATGTTATTATGCCATATTGTGTATTGTGACATACACACAAATATATGCACATTATATATACATGTATATAATGATTCTCATCCTATAAAATTACACAGAGTAAAGATGTTTCCCAATTAGATTATATTCTATCAACATAGACATTTTGCATGATTTTTTACAGTACTCTAAGATCATAAATATAAATTCATCAGCCATGACCCGTGGAGGCAGAGGTATCGTATGGCTGAGACTTGACAAGGAGCCTCAAGGTAAGGGCAATCTGAGGACAAGGTATGTCAGCACTGGGTTCATCAAAGTGAAGACTGTCCCAAGGGGTAAAAAGGCCAATTAATTTAAATGTATCTAGTTAACACTTATTGCAGTTGTAATAAAAAATTTAGCGCCCCTGAATTAGCTGGTTTCACCACATTTCAGTCTTAATCCACAAGAAAATTAGTTGAAACAGAAGCATTTACTTAGAGCCAAGGGTCAAGTAGAGTCAGAGCTACATTGTATTCGTTTTGCTCTCAGGGTTTCATTAATAGAATCAATGTCCTTTAAAATGTTGAACTTGTTTCTTCTTTCTCATTCTTTCTTTCTTTTTCTTTCTTTCTGTCTGTCTGTCTCAGTAGCTATCTGTCTCCTTATCTCTCTTTACACATGTATATATGTACACAAACACAGATACACACAGATATATGTACGTATCTATTATTAAGGATTTATGTTTAACAGTTTGTCTTACTGACTTAGAGAACTGCTAAAGTGCAAAATCATTATAATAAAAGAATGTTAAAGTTGGAAGGATAGTAACTACAAGAATCCTGTCCCCCATGCATAGAACCTGAGTTCGTTATTATTGGTTTTATTATCTAATATATTTTCATCGTACTAAAATATTTCACTATGCATCATTTATTGGTTTATAAGTTTCTTGTAGTATTTGGGCTTAGGATAAGCACTAAGAGCCAACAAATCAACACTTTTAGTCTCTGCATTGATCATCAGTGCCCATTTAATCCTTTCCTGTTTAAATTACTCAATTCATTAGCCACCACAGCTGCCAAAGAAAGCACTTCCAGATGCATCCATGGGAAGCTCAACATTCTTCATTGAAGGAATGCCCTGCTTAGATTTCTAGAACTACCCTCACAATTAGCTGCTAAATTTAACTTACCTTTGCTCTTCTGTGCTTCAGAGATATTAATTTCCTTGCTAACCCACAATTAGAGGAGTAAATCATAGGCAATTTTCTCAAGAAAATCTTGAATTAAATGTAAATTACTTGAGTAGTTCTTATAAGTACAATCATATTGGTAATGTATCAACTACCTTTTCCACTGAGTCTGGGGTGGGGAAGGTGTGACTCTAAGTTCAATGCTACTTTAAGGCAAGTTTCCCATCTTTGAAGCTATCTAAACAGGTATTACAGAACAGGTGGTGCACCAGGGAGTCTCCCCCATTGGCCAAGATAGCGGCAGGGCAAGGCTCTTACACTGAAAAGCTATGCAAGAAGCATGTGAAAAGCTAGCAAGATAATTGGGTAGAGAAAAAGACCTCCTGCCCTGCTTTGGTACCCGATTGGGGGTGGGACCACGGGAAGGCAGGCACATGTGCCATAGAAGTCAAAATAGTGCAGGGGGAGGTGCGGGACCAAAGAGGCCTGTCAGTTTAGCCTAGGGGAAAAGGGATTGGTTGGGAGGTGGGTCCACCTGAATTACTTGAAAGTATGGAAATTTGACTGGTCATTTTCAGAAAGCACCTGGTTAGTCTCACACCCAAGTCAATATAATACCAGAGGGACAAAGAGATGTGAGCTTTCTCATGACCTGTACTCACGTGGTGCACTCACCTCTTCTCTCCATGTGGCTGCTAAGGCCACGTGGCCCATGCCTCCAGGAGGGTCTCTCTCTCTCTCATACCCACCTGGTGATGAACTCACCTGTTCATTCACATGCTCTCTTAACCCGGGAGATGTGGCCATGTGGCTCTGGCGGCCACACAGCCCAAGGCTGTGCAGGTTCCATGTGCAAGCCCCAGGAGGGAGCCTGAAACAAACAGCAGCCAGGAACAATCTAAGCTACCTGGATGGGAACTAGGACCACTTAGCAGCTGCCCTCAGGCTCCAAAGGACTATACTTTAAAATGGAGCAGAAACTCTGGACATTGGTTGTTGTCTTGGTCTTGCTGAGGGCCGGGCTGAACTTTTTCCGTGGCAGAAAGAGAGATGGTATTTTTGACAGGAGTTCGCCATTCTCCCATGCTGCGCAGCACCTGAATAAAACCTATTTCATTTTGCACCAGCATCTACCTCATGATTTTGGCTTTGTGGCAGAGGGTAGCTGAACCTCCATTTTTTTCAGTTATAGTATCAAGTAATATGAGTAAAGAAAAATGAAGTGAGGAATGGATTTATTTTCATAGTATGTTGTAGAATAAAACCTAATAAAAAACTTTTCACAATTACATATTTTCCTCTTAATAAAATACCTTTACTAAATTCATTGTTTTATTTTAAAAGGGGGGTATAGAATAACTTGAGGTACTGAGGTGACTCTAATTTAGGAATGCATTTTTTCAGCATTTCACGTCTTGCACTTATTGCAAATAAGTACTTTGTAGGAAGACAGACACCATATTTTATTAAGCGTGGTCATTTCTCCCATCCCTTTGTGGAATCTTCTCTTTTCAATCCATGGGTACCCTTCAATGTTGATTAAAGACACATGTTTCTTTGTATTGGTGGTATTAAATTTCAGAAGGATAGTGCAGTGAATCCTTAGTTCTGTGATTGTAGGAAAGAGTGCTAGGCAAAGCAGTACACTTCCTTGATAGAACTGACCTTCTGCAGCAAATTTCACAATTCAGGGGGATTCTAAACATTAAGTGTCCCTGCCAAACAGTTTATTCTGCCCCTGTATGGGCTACTAGAGTGTTTAATCATGCAAATCTAACAAAACTGGAAAATACACCTGTTTTTCCCTTTATAACATATAAAGCCACAGAACCTGAAGGGTACTAAGCTTCCAGTCACAATGCACACTTTCAATAATCCTTTCCTGTATAATTATTATGTTCTAGGCCCTAGGCCAGGCTGTGACAAGGCACCGAGCAATGGACCTACTGGATATATAACACGCACTTTTCATGTGTGCTAAAATGCTCAGAAATATCTGTAATGTATTTTATTAACATGTGTAAAAACAAAATAGCACATGTTAACAAGTGCTTGCTGCATGTTAGAGTGTATATTTGGAAATGTGCACATATTTTGTTTAGTCCTCACAGAAACCCCCGGGAATACATATTAGTATGTCCATTTCACAGATTTCAAAAGTAGCCTCGGAAAGTATAAGTGACTCTCAGGGTTGCGCTAGCAGTAAGGGAGAGAGCTGCAAGGCAAACACAGGTGTGCCTCACTAACCTTTGACCTTTCTATTTTGCCTCATTTGCTGTGTTGGTATGGAAACTCTACGCCCTGGCTAAAGAAGAAACTGTGGATCATATTAAACCAAAATGAGAACTGGGTCACGAGCCTGAATATGTATATCCACGATATCTAGATCTTCGCTATCAAGTTGGAATGATGTGTTTGAATTATCCACATAATTGCTTTAATTTTTATTTCCCATGACAGATATAAACATAGAATCAAAGTTTGCACTTGGCTTATGTTAGATTGTTACATTATCCCGTCTTAGGCTCAGATAGGTTTTGTTATGCAACATTTAATTCTTTACTCTGAGATTTCAAAATAGGAATTTTAATTGGGTCAGTTTAATGCAAATGACAAGTGATGGTTTTTCAAGGAAAGGGTGTTTTTAATTGGAAATGAGGGTTTTTCTGAACTCATGTTTAAACAATGGGTGTCCCAAAATCTATCTGTCTCTGTTAATTTTTTTATGTATATTATCAAGGATTAGACACCACTACAATCCTTTATTATCCTATTTTTCTTCATAAGCTGCATTCTTTTGACTTAAAATATGTTATGCTCATCTTCCCTTCACCAGGGTTTATATAGTTTTAATATTCTCCTCACTGATTACAGATCATGCAGTATCGCCCCATCCCTTGCAATGTTTTCCTTCTCCAAGAATTTCTGATAGTCTTCATGTTGCTCAGGAGGGGTGAGGGGACAGGCCACACCTACTCACTTTCTTGTCACTCATCGCAGGCACCACATGGTATTTCCTGGTCCGCCCTCTCACTCCCCAGCTCACGTGCCCTGTGGCTGATGTGCTCCATTCACAGAGCCACATGGGAGAGCTTTGACATTTTCATGGCTCGTGGATCCCTGGGAGAGAACTCTGATGTCTGTTGATAGGTATTGGTGAGAATGTAAGCAATTCAATACTTGTTAGTTGTGGAGGGCACCCGGACCATATGAAAACCCTTCAGTGCTGACAGGCTGGTTGTCTTTCTGTAAAATGCTGAAAGATCTTTGGTAGAAGATGAGATCCACCTTCTAAAGCAAAATTGGAAGTAGATACAAAATTAGAGGCATAAGTTGTAAAGATAATGAAACATTGGAATGAGGAGATTGTTTTGTTGTTTATGGAAGCCTTGAGTATAACATATTTGTGCTTTAGCCAGATTGAAAATACCCATATTCTTTTTTTCTGCAAGCACCAAGAAATACGCAAATGTTTTCAAAATTCTGCAGGTTGGACAAGTCCTTGCAATCTCCATTTTGCTTTATGTTTTCAATGAACAATTGAGACTACAAGAGCAATTGGACACCAGAATAGAATATAATGAAAAAGCAGGTGTCTTGGGACCTCACTAGTACATACACAAAATTAGTCCTGTTACGCCAGTCACTGAGATTCCATGATCGTGCTTCATCTGCTCAGAGCGGACCTTTGCATTTACCTTTCTTCTGGAAGAGGCTCCCGGACAGCCCCAAGTTTCCCGGAAGTTCTGGACAAGTGTCGACAGAAGCTTGCTAGACAGTCACACATGGAGGCTCCAGAACTTTCTTGCCTATGTTCCGCACCTGGGTAGCCACCTGAGGCAGCCTGAGCACTGCCTCTGTAGTGGGCGTGGTCACAGTGCCCACATCCATGCCAGGTGTGGAGTCTGCTTTGATGCTGCAGAGGCCAAACACGGACTCCAGGCAGAAGCGGGAGCATATCCCCACTCCCCAGTGTGGAGCAACCCACTCTCATCCAGTCCCTGAAATACTTTTGCTCTTAGAGTTTCACAAAGGCCACCACGCACATCATTTGTTCAGATGTAATACTCATCTCTCCCCGCTCCTACAATGAGTCCAAGTGGCCAACTCCTACCTTTCCTCTTTTTCTCCTTGTCTCTAACTGAATGAAGGATTTCTACAGGTGACTAAAAAATAACCTACAAACAATTAAGAGCTCCCCTCCCCACTTCTACTTCCTCCTCAATAATAAAATATATTGTCCTGACTGGGTGGTTCAGTCAGTTGAAGCGTCATCCCGTACACCAAAGGTTGTCGGCTTGATTCCCAGTCACAGCACACACCTAGGCTGCAGGTTTGATCCCTGAGGAGGGTGTGTACATGAGGCAACAGATTGACATTTCTCTCTCTCCCTTCCTCCCTCTCAGTAATCAATAAAACATATCCTTGGGTGAGGATTAAAAAATAATAATAAAAGTAAAACAAAATATCCTATCCAATAGATCCAAAGAAAGATCCCTGGCCAGTGAACTCTGTAAACTCTGAAACTTAGTTTGGGGTTGGTGGGACATCTCGTCCTAGATTATGTAACTGGAAAAGATGTATGGGAGCACCTGATTCGATGCTTTATTTAAGGATAAGAAACTGTGACCTCAGGGCCGTGCTCAGTGTTTCAGATCTACTTGGTTATGAAATCAGTTTAAATTGTCTAAATCATAACACAATTTCTCCATGTAAAACAGGACTCCACTGCCTTTTTACACAGATGTGAAATACTGAACTCAAGAGTCTTAAATCACCATTTTATTCCCTGTGTTTAACACTATACCGTGGCACACAGGAAGCAGGAGCTCAAAATTTATGTCCTCAATGAAGTCGATGAGAGGGCATTCTAATCTCTAGATTAATTTCATTTCACATTTATCTGAAAATACTTTTTTAAACCCCAAGAAATCACAAGATATATTAGTTATCATACCCACTTTTTACATGGGGCTAAGTTATTCATGCCTTACATAATTCAAATTATGATGGAAGTGAAGGCAGTATTCCATGCTACAGTGAGTCCTTCATGTCCTGGATTGCCAGGAGAATAAATTACCATCATATCTTCATTCTCAATGGGAAGGTTACATTTTGTGTGTTTCACCTTGGTAGTAAATATCCCTTTGAGATTTTTGAGACTCAAAAGAAAACCAGCTCTCCATGAAAACCTATACTAGTTTACTCTCTGAAAGCTGCACATGTGCAACTTGAAACATGGAAGCCAGTGAAGGAGTCAAGAAACCGTTCATGAGTTTGCCTGACATTCAATATGCCTTTATTCCATGAGGGTAATTTTAGTGAGGACTCTCTGGCAGTTGGAATAGTTATCTTGAAATTAGGAATTTTTTTAAAGGAGTCATCAATTTTTCTTCATATGCTAGAGGAAATTCTTCATTCAGGAAATTATTATTATTATTTTTGCTCTGTTTTATCACAGAGAGGTTGTGTGCAATTGGTGTATTTGGGAATAGATACAGCCTCAAAAGAAGGCTAAAATAACTTGGTTAATTTTATGGAGTTCAAGGGAAATCTACACAGTTTACCACCAAGTTGAAAAAAATACTGTATGATTTCACCTTTATGTGGAATCTAAAAAACAAAATAAGTAAAAAACATAACAGAAACAAGCTCATGGATAAATTGATAAATTGACGGTTGCCAGATGGGAGGGATTAAGGAGGGCTGGGTGAAAAGGGTGGAGAGATTAAGAAGTAAAAATTTCCAGTTACAAAAATAGTCACTAGGATGTAAAGTACAGCATAAAGAATATAGTCAATGTTGTGATAACTATGTATGATGTCAGACCTATCGGAATAATCACCTTGTAATTTACATAAACATGTAATCATTATGTATTACACCTGAAACTAATTTAATATTATATATCAACTGTAGGTTTAAAACAAAAATATTTTAAAAATCAAATCCCTATTAAAAGTTTATATGAGCTATGACTCTTTTGCCAGTAATTAGTTGATAGAAAAACTAATTTTATTAAAAGTTATTGTACTACTGCCCTGGCCGGTGTGGCTAGGTTGGTTTGACAGCATCCCACAAAGTGAAAAGTCACTGGTTCATTCCCAGTCAGGGCACATGCCTGAGTTGTGGGTTCAATCCCCAGTCAGGGTGCATGTGGGAGGCAACCAAACCATGTTTCTATCTCACATCGATGTTTCTCTCCCTCTCTCTCTTTAAAAATAAATAAATAAAAACTTCAAGAAATGTTATTGTACTACCAGTGTTCATAAACAGACCTTTATTTTAATAAGAAAAAAAGGCTTCAAGTGTGTGTATGTGTGTGTGTGTGTGTGTGTGATAGAGAGAGAGGGAGAGAGAGAAAATGCATGGAGTATATGTAGAATTTCACTTGTAAGAATAACAAAGTGACCAATAATCTTTCTGGAAGTCTGTACCTGCATCACAGTTTAGGTGAGTGTTGGCCTAGATGAACATTTCTTAACTTTATTTTATTTTTTAAAAGATATTATTTATTTATTTTTAGAGAGAGGGAAAGGGAGAGAAAAAGAGAGGAAGAGAAAAACATCAGTGTGTAGTTGCCTCTTGTGCACCCCCTGCTGGGGACCTGGCCCAGAACCCAGGCATGTGCCCTGACTGGGAATCGAACCAGCAACCCTCTGCTTTGTAGGCCAGCGCTCCGTCCACTGAGCTACACCAGCCAGGGCTTAACCTTATTTTAGATAGTAATTCTTTGGAGAGCCTAATTATAATTATGCCTGTTTTCTGCAGAAAAAAATAAAAGAATGGGAAAATAAAAGAATACAGTCACACAGAATTTTTCCTACAAATTCAGGTGACTCACTAACCAGAATACATGGGCAAAATGATTGGGATTCCTCAGAATATATTCTGGGTATGTTAATTTCCAAACCCCTAAGGCCACATACATTGTAGGCACTCAACTATTACGGCTGAAATAAAATTTATCTTTATAAAAAATTAATGAGAAGTCACAACTGTATGAATAGAAATTAAATCCATTTTTAAACTGCTCTTATTCACAGCATATTTACAACATAATGATCACTTTAGAACTCCTCTGATTATAAGATTTTATCTTATAAATAAGTGAATTTATGCTGTCAAAAAAGATCAAATATTGCCTATGGTCTTTTAAATGTGCAGTGAAGGAGAAAAGTTATTGATGTAGTGATAATTATAACCAAAAATAATTTAAAAGAGCTAGTTGCATGAGAGAAATCTGCATGTAATAAAAGCTAATGTACAAAAAAATTACAAAATAAAAATAACTCAAAGATGTGGAAAATGGGCCTATAGGTGTGAGGGTACACAATTCTGACCAAGTCCTGGTAAATACATCTAGATTTGAGTTTACTTTTCAGATATGGGAGGAGATAGATATAGATTACCTGGAGTTAAAAGAGTATTGATGTGGATATCAGGAAGCCAGGTTCTTGTCCAAATTTATCATTCTTTGGCTGTACAAGGAGACCTCAGGTAAGTTGCCTAAGAGCACTGGGCCTGGAATCTATCCTACTTGCAAATTGAGGAAGCTCATTAACTGAGCTTGAAAGTTTTGGCAATATTAAAAAAAATGACTTTGGTCTCTACTTCCCAAATTTCAAAGACTCAAACTATATTTCACCAATTCTAAATTCTTCTTTCCCAAAATTTTGTGACTCTGACTGGAGAACATATTTTTTAAAAAGTGTAAGACAAGTAAAGTACAAATAAGTCTATAAATTGAAATGATAGTCACTAGAATGAAAACTGTAGATTGGTTTTAATATAAAAAATAAAGTAAAAAATAAAATTTGCAAGTGAACAAAGTAAGCTTGCAAGGGGGTAAGTTTTGTAAAAATGTAGCATTTAAAAGTTGATAGGGATATATTAGTCCAAGTATAAATATCAAAGACGTATGTAGAATGATGATTTCTCTACTAAGAACCATGCACGTAGTCTCCTTTAGTTACATCACCAACCCCTGTTCAGAAGCTATGAGGTCAGGGGGTACTTGGAGAGGTTGGTAGGTGGTTGGGCTCTCAGAACCCCCTAGGCAGGCTCTTGAACCCGTCACTGGGTGGTTAATGAGAACTGAGTTTCAGATATTTTAAATTACTAACTTATTCTAGATTCTGTCCCAAGGTAGCCCCTTGGGGCGTTGAATTTTTTACCCTGTTTGTGTGGAAGGGAACATTCTTTAAAAGCTGAGGCAGTAAATAAACCCAGGGTAAGCCTTCTTGGATTTTGAAATTATTGTGAGTGAAAGATTAAAGGGAGTAAGATTGAATTTCCTGCCAACACCAACAGCGAGGAAGTGTTCAAGTGGACAAAGTGGCTATAACAGCTGGGGATCAGAAGGCAGCAACTTCGAAGGAGAAGAAAGAAGGTAAGGTAAAGGGCCTATTGTCTTGTTGTCTGGCTATGGTAAGTATTATATCTGCCTTTTTTCCTTGGGTGTTATTTCATTTGAAATGGTATACTCATTGAAAATTGTATGCATTTCTTCATGTACTATTGAATAGAAAAAATTACTAATTTGCTGAATTAATATTCTGAGTACTTAGCACTGCCATACATAGAAAGACAAAAAAAAAAAAAAACAGTACAGTGTGGTAAGTGATAAGTGATAACGTGTACCTCAGTGTGCACCAAATGCAAAGCAGCCCTCAGCATGGTGTGGTTTGGGAGGGCAATGGTGATGGGGCAGCAGTGTCAGAGAAGACACAAAGCACAGAGATTAACACATGAAGCTACAAAGTGAGAACAGAGAAATGGATTGAGTGGGCAGGATGAGGATTAGGAAGTCCATTGTTTGTGGAAAAGAAAGGAGGTTTGAATGAAATTCTAGATGACTGGCAAATGATTGTTCATAGAGGCAGAACATTAGACCATAAAGGCCATGGTTACAAAGTTAGCGTGGTGAAATCTTCTCTTGAAATAATAAATGGTAGCTAAAAAATGATTATAAAAACAAAATATAGCTTAAGAACTTCAAAGTAGATACAAAGTAATAAAAATATGCAAGAAGAGTAAGGAGTAGCAGGCAGGGATGGTCAAGTGTTGTTTAATAAATGTTTCCTAGAAAAAGGAAATTACCATCTTGCTTTCACCAGCTAACCAAAGTCCTTAAAAGGGGCAGAAAAATGAGAAAAATTGTATTTCCTGTCCATGTATTAAATTATCACAGGTTCATTTCTTATTAGAGTACAGAATAAAACCACAATATATAGGATCTCAATTAAATAATATCCTCATGTTTTTCAGTACTTAACTCCCAGAAGTAGAGACATATTAAAAATGGGAACAAGCATCAATTTATTTTTTAAACAGTACATCTTAAGGAATATTTTATAGCTGATACAATCCTCTCTCCTGTATCTTATGCATCTTCATTTACTATACTCTCAGGTACAAAATAAAGATATGAAGGAAATATAGGTATCTGATCATCAGAGAATATGCCATTCAGGATATGATGCTCTGGTTAATAAAGCTATGAATGTGATTAATAATTTTTAATGTAATTGCAACAGCAAAGATTAAATCAGTAACTTTATGTTAACCACAGCTTTAAAATTTAATAATGAATGCCTTCTCTTTATGCATCTTGGTTAATCAAGAGGCAGAAAGATTGATTTCTCTTGGGAAAATATGCTATTGTTCAATTTATTTACTAGTAAATATTTATATTCAAAACTGCATGTATCAAATTTAATTACTAAGCAGACAATTCCATATAAAAAAGGGTAAAGTTGTATGAAAAGTGAGGATTTGAGCTGAAGTTTTAATACTATCATTTTCCAAAGGATGCAGAGGGTATAACACTCAATGGTAGGCACGTTTCCCTGAATGATGGTAAGACTCGTAAACTACATTCTGATCAAAATGAAAAATAAAATATAAAAAAGAAAAGATGAGGCAGGAGCAGGGAACAACACATTTCCATTATGTTACCGTCCTCTGCCCTTTTGATTTCAGCCTTCAAAGTTGTCCACCTTTGCCTCACATCTGTGTAGCTTTGTTTCTCTCTGCTCCACAAACCAAAGGTAAAATTAGACTCATGGGCTGACATTTACCACCAGCCATTCTTTTATTTAAAGATGATAATGGATTTTCCTTATGGTGGAAGCTTGTAAGTCACAAGCGCCCTCACTTACATCACTGTTCAAGTGTGAGAAGCTGGGATCTCGCAGTGCAGCAGGCGGAAGCAGCTCTTGGGACCACAGAGGACAGACAGGCAGAGCAGCATCATGGTTTGTAGGCTTTGGAATGTTCTATGATTAAAATAAAATTAATCTCTTGCTGACTTTAACCTGTATCTTTGTGGCCAAAATATTGTAATAAGACCCATTCTACAAGCTATGAGCAAAAGCAATTGTTAAAACTACAAAGTAAAGGCCTCAGTAAGTTTGGCTACTAAATTTCTATAAATCTCTTTCCAAAAAAGCAAGGACGATTTGAGGAATCCTATGGATAAAACGTGAAAACAACAGAGAACTGCTGTTCAAAAATATCTTCCTTAGCTCTTTTCCAGAGTACTTGAAAGTACACCATTTCTAAGTGCTAATTCCTTAGTATCTTTTAACTGCTATGCGATGCTGGACATTATGCTTGAAGCTTGAAACACATCGTTGAATTTGATGGTGAAAAGTAGCCATCATTAAACCTTTTTAGAGAGGAGGAACAGGAATACATGGGCGCAATGACTACTAAGCTATTCTTCTTTCCAAATCTCAAGCTCTTCTGTTGAGACCACTGACACCTTACCTCCTCTTCACTTAGCCTGAATAAGAAATTCTTTGCAAGGCAAACCATCCTGGGTAGATAAAAATACTATGCCTATCAGCCACTTATTCACTTATACCTTCATGTGATTTATTTCAATTCAGATAATTTCTTCCCTAGAGTATATTTGGATGATGCTAGAGAAGGGATGGGGTGGTTGCTAATATAAATTAGAAAGAGATGTAAAAGGCTCCTAGCAGGCTGATGGACACAATGAACATTTAATGAATAGGGACACTGAACCTGGAAAATAGGTGTAAGATGGAAGAAAAAAGGACTTTTTCAACAACTAAGCTGGATGGCTCAGTTGGTTAGAGCATTGCCCCAATACGCCAAGGTTGCAGGTTTGATCTCTAGTCAGAGCACATACAGAATCAACCAATGAATGCATAAATAAGTGGAACAAATAATCTCTCTCTCTCATCAATAAATTTTTAAAGATGGACAACTGTAACTGAACAATAAAAATAAATACAAAATAAATTAATCATTTGCTGTTAGCCAGT
Organism: Micronycteris hirsuta; assembly: GCA_004026765.1. Lineage (NCBI taxonomy): Eukaryota > Metazoa > Chordata > Mammalia > Chiroptera > Phyllostomidae > Micronycteris > Micronycteris hirsuta. The sequence goes on along the minus strand of PVJI01004152.1, from coordinate 88,382 downwards.
TCTGCTTAACTGGATTTGGAATCTGTTCTGAAAGTTGGCAAATGAAGTCTCATTTCCCTTCTGTTGCAATACTAGGTATATATTTGTACCCTAAAGAACCAGAAAAGGAATTCAGGGTTAAATGTAAAACTGTAAAAGATGGATACAGTTGACAATAGAGCTAATCAAAAAAATTGCTCTTGTCTTCTTTATTGAAATGCAAAGATCAGCTTAGACCAGGACCAGATTAGAAGTAGTACTTTTTACAAAAATTAAAAAGAGAGAGAGAGAGAAACGAACTGCTTTAGATTTTGCAAAGATCAAACAGCACTGATTGCTTAATAAAATCAGGTAATAATCATGACATGTAGAATACCGGAAGAAATCTGGAAATTAATGGAGTAGTACGTTAATATGCTAGAAACCACTTAATCCATTTTCTTGAAAGTGTTTTCCCAACTTGTCATTCTCAAATGGTTTACCTTTCTTTCAAGTGACATTGAAAGTAAAGGAGGCAAAATCTTTTAAAAAGGAACTGGAACAGAATTTCAACCAGGTAAGCACCAAATAGGTCATGGCTCAAAGTTGTGGCCAACATAGCAAGCTTGCTTTCAGCAGCCTGCGGTGAGAATGCCTATCAACAGCTAAGCTTTTTAGCCAACACTGCATCCAAACTTTTATTCACACAATGGCAAAATAATAGTCCATTTAGTTAAAATTATTGAGAATAGAGTAAAATGCAGTAGTTAAATATATTTCATGGTATCACGTGAATATAACTGACTTGACTTTATATATTTCCTTTAGTTCCTAGCTGTTACATAAACCCAGATTAATGAAGTCAGAAATAGTAATAGTTGTATCAAAAAGGTTGGTCACACCTATAATTCCTCATAGTGTTTTCTAGTAGTTAATTCAGAAAAAAGATGAACCTGTTTTCTCTTTCCTTCTCTTCATCTTTCCCTCTTCTTCCCTTGCTTTAAATCTAGTTAAGAGGGGAAAATATCACTATTTCTTGTATGTGCATGTATGGGCCAAATGTGTGTGCATGTGTGTATTGGGTGTGTACATGCGTGTGTTTCCTTCAGGGCTAAACTGAAAGGCTTCCTCTTGGCTTAGTTACAGGTGCTAGCTTTATTACACAGGGCTATTACACACATAGTAAGCACTCAAATTGAAAACAGCTTATGGGCTGGTGAATCTACCCTTGGAATAATCTGGAACAGTGTGTCTCTAACTTAGAAATACAAGAATATATACAAACTCTACTCTTATGTTCACTGAAGCATTATTTATAATAGCCAATATGTAGAAACAACTTAAATGTCCATTGACTGATGAATGAATAAAGAAAATGTGGTATACATATACAATTTGTATGTGGAATATTACTTAGCCTTAAAAATAAGGAAATCCCACTATATGCAACAACATGGGTGCACCTTGAGAACACTATGCTAAGTGAAATAAGTCAGTCACAGAAAGACAAGCACTGCATGATTCCACCTGTAGGAGGTACCACAATAAAACTCACAGAAGCAGTGAATACAGTGACCATTGCCAGGGACTGGAGGGAGGAACAAATGGTGAGTTGCTATTCCGCAGGCATGAAGTTTCAGCAACACAAGGTCAAGTTCTAAAGACATGCTGTACAATCCTCTGCCTTTAGTTAACAATACCTAATTGTGCACTTAAAATTTTATTAAGAGAGGGCTCACACTGTGTTCTTACCCCAGTGAAAAAAAAATAGGGAGCCAACTGAATAACTCTGTGAACTGTCATTAGTCTACGGATCTCAAACCAAATTTAAGACAGACTATTCAAGTAATTACTTTTTATTAGTGTGACCAGAAACACAAATGTAAAAAGAGGTTCAAGTATATCCTTTGAACCACATAAAGGGTCTATTTGGATAACCCAAAATATAGTTAAATTTATTTTTTTACAAAAATTATCATTGTAATTAAAACAATTTTACTCACATGAATGCATAATTCTTTTAAACAATTTGTGGGCTGTCTAGACTATGTCCATTTTTCCCTGGGATCATCAGACCACAGATGGATAAACTTTCATATAGAAGATTAGCATATTTATCACTTTCTCAACAACAATGCTGTTAGAATTTTCTGAATGACAAAAAAATAAGTTAAATTAAATTTAAAAAGCTCCAGCACCATATTAAAATCTTTAAATGGATTTAAAAAAATATAATCTTTCAGTCTTGTGTATCTAAACTTCTTGTGTATTTAAACTGTGAATTGTCACCAATTTAAAACATAATTAAATTTACACTTTGAATTTTATACAATCTAGCAAAATGAAAGGTTTCAAAAGTCATCATCTTGACTGTTCATGACCCATAGTAACCTGCCCTTAGTTGTTACTTTAATGGATATCTTTTGAATGTTTGTGGCTGAATGCTAAGGCCAGAAAATACACATTTTTAGTTGTACTCATTCTACTATTATTTATAACATCATTATCCATATTAGCTTGGTGATTACTCTGATCTTATGTTCTGTTCAATCAATTTGCATTTCTCCTTGGTGTAACTCAAATTACCATTGATTTTTCTGATGGATTTTTACTAACGAACACCTATTGTTCTAGAGTTGCTCTATGTGATGCCACACAGAAAAAATAATGAGAATGTTGCTCCATGGACTTCAAATCCATGGGTTGCAGATCAACTGGTGCAGCAATGGAGAAAGAGATGAGAGTAAAGGAAGAGGAGGTTTTCTTTTTGAACCATGAATGGCTTAAGATATGGTCAGTGATTTCAGGCTGGCAAAATATATAAATATGCCATATTGAGAATGTATTTATGATGTGTGTATATTTGTTTGTATTTGTGCGTACATGTTACACATCAGAAATAATTCTGGGTTCCCATTCAGAAGTTCCTTTTTTTCTCCACAGCTCTAGTAAGATGCAATCAATGCACACTAAAAACTTCATGAGATTGATGTATATGCAATGTGATGTTTGACAGTTGCATGCTGTAAGTTTGACATGTGTATATCAACCCATGATGCCATCACCACAATCTAGTCAATAGACATGCATGCATATCATCTTCAAAAGTTTCCTGTGTCCCCTTTTTAGTGGTATGCAGCCTTAAGTTGAGAATCTTCCCTCTTAACTAATTTTTAACTGCACAACCCTATATCGTCAGCAAAATTTTATGTGCGTAACACAGTAATGTATTGTATATAGGCACTATGTCAGGATTTCCTATTTTTTAACCATTCAAATCATGATTAACCTGGATCACATTACTTATAGAGTGACTCAATGGTAATTTTAAAGCTTTCCTAAGAATTTTTAAATTTACATTCAAGTTTACCTCAGTGGATGCCATTTTTAAAACAAAAACAAAACAATTTATGATCACTGAGACTAAATTGGTAAACACCAAAGAAGCCGAACCTAATGAACTATATTCTACTTGTTATGGGTTTGAGTGGGTTAACACTTGCTTAAGAAGAAGAGATACATGAGACCAAATCTATGTCTTTTCTATTTGTAGTATTATAAGCCACCTAGAAAAAATGTAAAGTTCCTCCTTGGATCAAATATTAACGAGTATAGAAAATTATGTTACCATGAATGGAATTTCAACTTTGTCCCTAAAATCAGAGAACCGAGAGCAGCCAGAATAAATGCTGTTTTGGTAATCCTGGGAAGTTCATTCCAGTCCTGGGTCATCATGCTAGGAAAATCATATTACATATCTGTGGTTCATGCTGCAACACAGGTGGAATTTTGTCATGGACAGAATTATTTCCTCCTTAGTGTGTGGCAATTTCAAATTCAGTCCTAGTCCACTCAGTTCTAGTGATTTGCAACTCTCCTCTCATGCAATGCACAAATGATAGGGCGTGTCTTAGCTTATCCATCCCAGATTTGCGATTCTGAATAATATATTTGTATACATGTACACATATGAAATAAAGGAAAAGAGAATGAGAAAAATAATGTGAAATGGCAGTCCCATACAGACAGAGCCACTTTCTTAATAGTTTTCAGAGGTCATCATCTTTATCACAGATATCTACTGTGACAATTATTATTTCTCTCAAAGAGTAACATTTGGGACACTAGCAACTCTTCCTCCAATTTCATTATTAATCAGTGAAAATACTATATTTTATATTGTAAGCAGTTGAAAAAATAATGGGTAGGTCTAATCTTAAATAAAGCCATACCCCCAAATCTACTCCTATATCAATGTTTTGAAACTCAAAGATGCCTTTTCTCATAGAAAATATACATACATATAAACATATATATTTATACACACACACACATACAGGGCAGGGCAAGGGTAGGTTTACAGTTGTGAGTATGCAAACAGCATTTATTCCTGAATTATCAATTATTGCATTTTTCATATAAACAACTGTAGACCTACTTTTGCCCCACACTGTGTATATGTATATGTCCAATATACATATTAGGTAATACAAAAATTTACATATTATGATATGTATGTTTACACATGTGAAAATATCTAGTTAATGAATAGTTCATAACATTCTTCAAGTATAAAAAGTTCTGGTTTTATTATAAAAGTTAATATCAGTTGAAATATTTCACCTTTTAGTTCCACCTCAGTATAGAGCATTTTGCTCTGAATCAAATCTAAATATCCAATTACCAACTGGACATCTGTAGCTGAGGACCTTAAGGAACCACAGACTAAGCACGTCTGGATCTAAGCATCACGTCCCAAGGTGGGGCTGTCCATTGATGTTGTTAGCATCTCACCAGCCATCAAAGCTTGAAAGAAGGTTCTTCCTTAGCCCTCTCAGCCTCAAGTTTCAATCCATCAACACATCCTGTGAATTCTGTCCCTGAAATGATTTCTAAGGCTATAACCAGGCATACTGGACAACTCACTGTTTGCTGCCTCCACCAGTGGCTGTGGGCCTTTGTGCTTTCCGCCGCCCAGAGGTCTTTCTTCTGTTTTCCATTTGTTAAAATCCTCTAACAGGCTCAGTTCAGTTGTTACTTCTATGAAACCTTCCCTAGCTTCATCAGCTACAATAAATTGCCCCCCTTTAGTGCTTTTGAAACTTCCCCTACTAAAAAAATAGACAATAACTAAAATTCAGTGAAATAAGTGCTGCACGGAAGTGTCTTCAGGTAAGAGTTAGATCATGTTCTCTTCTGAGTGTACTGCTCCTGGCACAGTGCTCAGGATAGCCAGTGACCATATAAACTTTCCTTTGGGATTAGGGTATTCTGCTCCCTCGTGAACCAGGTCACTAGAGACATGCATTAGCTAAGACTCTGGAGACAAGCTCTCGGGTTTTAGTCCTAAACCCGTGACTTACTAGCTATGCAATTAGAACAATTATTTAAACCTTCCTGAAGGTCACTTTCCTTGGCAATGAAAAAAAGAGGCATGGCAGTAGCACCTTCCACATAGGGTCAATCCAAAACTAAAACAGGTAGTTCAGGTAAAGCATTCTGCTCATTAGTTTGAGCTTTTAATGGTATTACTCCCTTAAGCAGGAGAGCCACCAGAACATCGGAACAAATACAATTGGGCACAGCTGAGAGCTAAGGGGTGAGGAGCTATAGGTCTCAAGGCATGAGGTTGGGGACATTTCTCAGTCTCCAGAGGGACAAAACCTACTGTCATAGCTTTACCCATAACTTTGGTCATATAATAACTTTCTACTCTCTCTTTTATCAAGCCGTTTGGTAGAACCAGAGCACCTTGCAATGTTTTTATGTTGCAGGAGTCTGAAATACAATTCATCTATATTTCAGAAAACCTAGGCTGTAGTGGGCATGAAGATCTCTTATATCCTTTCTTTCCCCTCATTCTTTCCACTTCTTGTTTTGGAATAAGGTGAGAAATTGGAACACAATCAAATGGAAAGGGTAGTTCTGAGAAGTACAAGGGAAGGAAGGAAAGTCCTAAATGGAGGTTGAAAAGGGGAATAGTTATCTTTAGAAGGTTAAGGAGCCTTTCAGCAGGGAAAGCCATTTCCAGATAGTCAGTAATAACTACAAATGCAGGTAGGCACACCCAAGCCCAGGGCTGTCTCTACTAGCATTTCTCAAACTTTGTTCCATGTATCTCCTGTGATTATTCAATGAGGGTTGTATGGTTAAATATTTTTAGGAAATATAACATATTCACCTGGAAATTTATACTGTGTATTAAAAGTTTTATAAGTAAAAAAGTAAATAAGAAATTTAATTTAGCTCAATCGTGTGTTTCTAAAAATTATATTTGATAAACACAAGAATTTCTACAATTACCTCTACCCTTAGAACACAATGAACTTGTGGGTGAATATGTAGAATGCACTTGAAAAGATGGTCTATGCTAACAAGTAGTCAACAGTTTTGTATGCAAAATAAACCATGCAGCTAAGCTCTTAGAGAATGCTATTTCCATCATCCCAAAGGAACCACACTAACAATATTCTTTTGCTTTTATCTATTGGTGTTCAGTTGCAGTTGTCCTGCCTTTTTCCCCTTGGTTCACACCTTCCCTGCGCCCTCACCCCCAACTTCCAGTCAATCCCCCTCATTGTCCATGCCCATGAGCTCTATTTGTGTTCCTTTGTTTGCCCCTTTGCCCTCTCCTCTGGTCACTGTCAGTTTGTTCTTTATTTCAATGTTTCTAGTTCTATTTTGCTCATTTGTTTGTTTAGTTGATTAGATTCCACTTATAAGTGAGATCATATGGTATTGTCTTTTGCTGCCTGGCTTATTTTACTTAGCATAATGCTCTCCAGTTCCATCCATGCTGTCATGAAGGGTACGAGCTCCTTCTTTCTTTCTGCTGCATAGTATTCCATTGTGTCATTCTATCTCCAGATATTCTAAAAAAAACCGCTCCTATTTAGGAGGCTTTAGGGTTAGCAAATGACAGCCCATAAGCCAAATCTAGTCCACTGTTTGTGTGACCCAGACATGCTAATTTACTTATTCATTGTTTATAACTGTCTTTGCCATACAGCGTCAGAGCTGAGGAGTCCTGACCGAGATCATGTGGCCTGAGAAAATTGAAATACTTAGTAAGAACCTTGCTGACCCTGATTTCTAAATTAACTTTAGATGACATCTTTCTAAATGTAATCTTACACAATTTGATATCCATATTAATTCAATATGCAAAATATTGAGTTAATAACCTTGTCTAATATCAGGATAAGAACTTAAAACTGTCACAGATATAAAACTAAAACATCAAAAATGTATTTCTGTATGACCTGCAAAAGTTGTGACATTTTTAAAAAAGCCTCAGTGTTTTGAGAGGTAACTGAGAGTTGTTTGCAAAGTACTTCTGGAAGAAAACTTTCTTTTTGCAAAATTAGAACTTGATTTTCCAATCTTTACAAAGTTATCTATATAAAAATATAGATACTTCCCACTGTCTTTCACATGGTTAAAATTTTAATCTTGTTAACTTATTAATGCACTTAAATTTAGTCTCTTCTCAACACCAATGAAAAACTCTAAGTAATAATTAACTGGAAAGTTCTCAAGAATTACAATTAAGCTTAATTTAGCTTCATCAAAAGTGAAAATTCTGATCTTTTCTTATGACAGAACTTCAGAGTAATTGCTCACTATGTAGAACACTCTACATGTAAATTTAATAAAATAATCTAATACTTAGGGCTACTTTTTTATTGAATTGAAGCAATTGATGAGACCTACATGAGTACTATAGTTAAGTTCTTGTGTTAATAATTTCAGTTAGCATAAGGCACTGTTAATCAAAATGAGTCTTTGAAAACTCAATACAGCGACATAGGCACAAAGTTTTTATAAATATTAAGGTGAGAACTATGACTTTAAATTGCTGATGCTAGAATTTCCTGGGCATTTCTTTGTAGAATCACTGATGCTAGTCTATTATTGTATTTTTGTTCCAAATATTAAAGAGCATTCCAAAGGCATCTAAAAGGGACAAGTCTAAGTTCTTAACATTGAATGTATGTCTAAATGCACGTGCACAAAACTCTCATATGACTGTTAGAAATACAGATGGACAGTAGGTGACATAGCTGAAGCACACTGAGGATGCTCCTCTTTCTGAAAAGTTTGTTTCTTGGGGTCACTTAAAAAGAAAACCTAAGAGACTTACACTTGGACAGAATTACAAAGAGCTAAGAGAAAGAGTGAGTAGAAATAGAATATAAGCCCTTAGAATTATGTATTAACAGCAGTACAGCTATCGTTTCTTGAGTATTAATGTAGCCATAGATTGTGGAACATGATTTCCGCATGTTATTTTCTCAAATGTCAATTCAGTATTACTACTATTGGTGATAAGGATGTTGGGATTCTGTGAGCTTAATCTTATCAATGGTCAAACAATAATTAAATAACTACACATGTTTTTGTGTCCTAAGACACCAATGGAGAGGATCATTAGTTAGACAAAAAGATGGACCAAGAAAGCCCAATTATGTTTAAACCTTGATTGTCACCTAAGGTGTCTGGGTTATGATATGGAGTTATGAACTAATACACAGCTTGTAGAGGTAAACAAAAAACACTGCCTGTGAGATATCTGGTATTCCCAACTTCCTGGTCAAGTTCATTTAACTGTGCGGTTTCTATCTGGGAAGCGGGGAAAAGAGAGTGCCACAGGTAAAGCTAGGAAAAGTAGAGAAAAGACAGACCTAAGGGCATAGACGCTACCAAGTAAAACCTGAAACCATTCCATTTCCTCCTTTCAAGTCTGATGACTTACATGAGACCTGGAATAAATAGGAAAGAATCCCGGGGGAAGACTGATTAATGGCACACAAAATAAGTTTTAGAAAAAGACTGAAGTTTCCAAGAAACAGAAGATTGAGGAGCAACTTAAGAGGAGTATTTACAGAGAGGAATTATAAATAGCAGAGTAAAAATATGCACCAACACAGTGAACTTAAATTTCAGTAGGAAGGATTTTGATTATGAATGAACATAGCTTTCTGAACATGAGGAGCAGTTAATACTTCTAATGTTTTGGCTAAAAGGATTAAGTGGCATTCTTTCAAAAAAACAAAAACAAAAAAAAACCTCTTCAGTTGTTTTATAGTGGGATTATTATGACCAAGTAAGAAATCTAAGAGAAAGATGCATTTTCCTTTCTTTCTTCTCCACCCTTCCCCTGCCCTTTCCTGAGGTTCTTCACTCCTCCTCCCACTTCTAAGATAGCGGTTTTCAAAGTATGACTCGTGGACACCTAAATCCTTGGCACATATCCATAGGGTCTATAGATCAAAACTATTTTCAGAATACTAATAATAATAATACAGATATTTCTGGCTGTAAAAACACACACAGCATTTGCAATGATGATAGGAAAGCAACAGAGAGGAAAACTGCTAGTACCTACAAGGAAAGGCATGGCACATCGCTGTACAGTAGTCGCTGTCTTGTTCGCCCCTGTGCACTGGACCGCACATTTTATGCCTTGCTGCATGGCTAATTCTGAAGTCAGCATGAAGACTTCTACTGCGTGTTGAAATTTGATGGTTCTCACAATGAAAGGCACCTGTGTGAATGACTTGTAACGCCAGCTTCTTTGTTCATGGGACAGCATTTTACTTAACATCTTGTAGACAAACTATGTAACCGTACAAACAGACTTTGATATTTAGCAGATAATTTATCAAAAATTTAAGTGAGTCTATCACTTAAAACAAGTAAAACATCTAAGAATATTTGTTTACAATGATAAAATTCAAGTGTCCAGAAAAAATTGAAATTAAAAAAAGAAAAACCTTAAATTCGCCACCATAAGCTTAGGAATGTCCTAATACTTAAAGATTTTTGTAATAAGATCATAAGTGGTACCACTAAGTACGAATTTTTGATACTGTATAGTGAAATGTTAACATTTAGGCATAATCCAGTTAACAAATGTGTTCCAAATGATCACTGCATGAAGTTACAAAATAATGCATTAACAATGGACTCAAAGTGCCAGGGAGCCCAGAGGATTTTAATGTGACAGAGTATAAAAAGTGGATTATAATTTCAGACTCCACACTGCAACTAAACTTTGAAAAACTACAACTTGTCAAGTTTTGTTATAGTTTCAAAGACTATTCAAGGTTATCTAAAAAGATCTACTAAAATGCTACTCCTTTTTCTGCCATATAGCCATGTAAGGCTGGGATTTCTTCATACACTCCACTAAAACAGCCCATTGTGAAAGATTGACTGCGGGAGCAGATATGAGAATTCAGCTGTCTTCTATAATTCCAGATATCAAAAAATTGTAAAAATCTAAAACGATGCCATTTTTTAAAACTATTTTTGTTTTGGAATAGGGCATTATTATTTATAAAATTATTATTAATGTTAGCATGTAAAGGATTAAATTGAATGTATACTTTTAAAAAATGAATAAATCTTTTCTCAATTACTTTAAATTTTAGTACAGTAAATGTAGACACCCCCCCATAAAAAAAGAGTTCTTTGAGATCCTTATTAACTTTTAAGAGAGTAAGGGACCCAGAATACTTGATAATCATTGTTTTAAGGGAAATTTTCCTAAAAGATTTTTAGGTGAAACTCTCCTAAATTCCTATTTCAACTGAAATAATTTAATAAGTGTTCCACTAATCTCACACTCTGGCATGAAGACAAGCAATTAATATTCATGAGCCCCACTAAACAAGTCACTAAAATAATGGACAGGAGGAAGATTACTAGACCAAGGATCTCAAACTTAAATGCCTATAGATTCTAAGCATGTGACATATATAAGTAAAATAATATCTAAGAATTAGGCCTTTCTACTTTATTGAAACTCTTCACATTATTTTTCTATCATTCATATTATCATTTTTGACAGAGATCTCAATTCCAAGAATAATGCTATAATCTTAAAGCTACCGTAAAAAGTTACAGTACAAGTCTCAATATAAACGGTTATTGACAGTACCACTTCTGGTTTTCCCACCCTCTACCTCCACCCCATTCCCTGTACAGAGAAATGCTCTCTGGCCCTTCTCCATATGAACCTCTTTTCTGTGGGCAAATAACTTGCAGAGTGGCGGGGACACGTCCAATAGCAATCTGTTTTCTTTGTGTCTTTCTAGAGTATATTAGACCACATTCTACAAACCCTGGACTTCAGAATTCCCTGCCAAAGAGTGTGAGCTGCTTCCATGACTCATGAGATCCTCCTCCCTAGATCTATCCTCCTGAGAGGTAAGACTGCACTCTCCACCCCATGTGCGTAACCTAACCCTAAAGAGTGGGCATGGGGTATCTGCAGCGGATAGAGTTTGTACAAGCAGACTAAACATTTTATATAATACAGTAGTTTGTCGCTTTGAGTTACACTTAATTATTGAAACATATGAAGTGCAGGTATTTATTTGTACTCTCCCACAGTTCACAAATATTAAGAGATGAGCCTGGCTATTAATGCTTGGGATGGGCGTAGGAGAGGACTACGGGAGAGGGAAGGAGGATGGACACTATACTAGCATTATCAGATTCACCAGAAACTTGTCAGACATTCTTATAATAGAATGCAAATTTTAATGCAGAAATTCCTATTTTAATAATTTTGACAATAACAAAATTAACACCTGGTAGCAAACACTGAACAGTCCAAATAAAGCATTCTGCAGTCTAGAGCTTGCCAACAGACCACCAGGTTATAATATCTGGACTTTAAAACAGTGTGTGATATAGTGGTGTTTCCAAAGCCCTCCTCCCAGAATCCTCAGTAGCACTGTGACAGTAGGCAATTAGTAGTCATTAACAAAAGGAAGGGTGCAAACGAAACCAGCCTGATTAAGTAGGAAGAGACAGCTTTTTGCAGTCACCCTGGCAAGTCCTGCTGATTAACTGGGGGAGGGGGAAAACAGTGCAGCGGGGAGTCCTTTTGCCAAGCACATACGCAATAGAACCCAAATGAAGCAGAACTATGAGGCATGCACAGTAGGAGGCAAAAGTGGCAATCATAAAGTTGGAGCAGACTACCCTGGGAAAAAGACCAGATAGGGTAGGGGCACGAAACCCTAGAAAATCTAGAAGAGGGACTGGATGCGGGGAGGGCACTAGCACATCCCCAGGAAAGCCAAGCAAGAAACTGGATAGTCTGAAATATAGCCTGCCCATTTCCAAACGCATGGAAATATAATTAAAGCTTAACAAAGGCCAACCTCTGGGTGACAGCCACAGGCTGGAGCACAGTGACAATCTCAGCCCAGGAGCCATGGAGCCTTGCCAACAGATGTGCAGGAGGGAAAATGGGGCACAGAGAAGTTAAGCAACCTGTCCAAAGTCACACAGCTAAGAATTTTTATGCCAGCTAGGAGCGGAGACAGCTGGACTACTGCAGCCTTGGGTGCCAATGGTGATGGCATCAGCTCTGTGCCCTGACCCTTCTGGGACTTACAGGCACAAGTGCGGGTCTGCAGCCCAGAAGCTAGACTTCTTCCGCAGCAAGATGGAGCTGAACCACCTGGTCCTGGATGAGACATCAGGTGTGGTGTGTCCGGGGGCAGAGCAACAACGCTGACCAACTTCTGTTGCTGGGCCCATCAGAGAAGTGCCTCGTTGAGTGCAGCAGCCTTTTCAAGGGGAGCTCTAACAAACCCCACCACTATTGCTCAAATTTTTTTTTGCCAGTGTTCCTGAAATGCTTTTCCCAAGACACGGCAACAACCTATTTCCAGACAGGTCTTTCTCCACTAACGGCATCATGATTAATAATGATGTTAATAATAATGCTTATTACTTATAGAATGCCTAATACACACCAGGCATTATATTAGGTCCACTGAACACATTATCTCAAAAGCATTCATGCTTTCAAATGTTTTTTGCATCTATGCAAGAGATTTGAAGCTCGGCCATCAATTTTTACTTAGCCAGCCCCTTTATGTTATTCTTATCAAAGAAATCTATTTATACTTTTGCTGGATGACTTGACTGTAGCAAGTACAAAGTGTGTACATGTAGATTATAACAATTTACCTGGTCTGTGGAGGAATTAAAGCTTAGTACAAGCTGTAATTAACTGAGTTAATCGGCTTTCCATATTGATTCCAGGGCTGTAATTCAGTAACAGGTTCTGGGCAAGTGAAACTTGAACTCTTCTGAGTAATACAGGGATTGGGCATGAAACTCTTCTGCTTCTGTGCCAATAAAGTATCATCTCTTGCTTATGACTTCTTTTATAGACTTTCTATAAGGCATTTAAATGGTATTCTAGATGGGCTATAAAGTAGTTAATCACAATAAATTAAAATTTGCACTCAGTACTAAAATGTAAATTAATTGCATGTTTTCTCCCCAATCGAACCTTTTTAAACATCTGGTGTGTGTATATATATATGTATATATATGTATTTTAGTGCTTCATTCACTCTAATGCTGATAATTTTAGCAAGTTGTTAAAACTACTTTTCACTTTCACACAGCAATACAAGGGATGCAGCTAATGTGTCAGCATTGAAGCATCTCTTACAAACTCATTAGAGGCACAACCAGTCCTCTTCGGTTCATCATAAAGTAAAATAGAGCAGAACGTTATCATCTGCCCATTGCCAAGCAGACAATGAAACGACTGGCCTCACTGTGAAAAAAAGTCTCAAGTTTTCAAGAATCAAGGGCATCAAATACAGACAATTAATCTTTTCACTGCCATGTTTTATACTTTTGAATACCAATTTCACCAGCTGTGGTAGTTTCTTCTGTAACAGCTTCTAGTGTAGAAAAGGCGCGCAGTGATTCTACTTAAGTGTAATCATGCTTCTTTAAATGACTGAGGCCAACAGAATTCCTATGAGGAATTCATGACTTACAAATGATATAAATTTTATAACGATTAAAAATGATCATAACTTACTTTTAATTAAGTAATAAACCAGGGCAGATTTTCAGTAGTTTTGAAAAGTGAGCATTTCTAATGGCAGGCAATAACTCATGCAAAGAGGATCATATATTGAGTTCATAATGCTCATATTTCATTTTTACATTCTAAAGCACTTTCTATTCAGTTTCTCTCAGTTCCTTACCATCTTTATTTAGCATTAAATAGTTAACCAATTGCTTCTCCACAGTTGCTCAGTATTTTGTTTAGTTATCTTTATGGTTTGGTTTCTTATAATTCAGAGGATGTGAGTGTGTGGCAAGTAGAATCCAGGTTTATATTTATATCGCCATATGTGCCATTTGTATGGATATTATTCCTGAAATTTAGTGAATTTTTCATTTGTTTCGGCTTCATACAGACATGCTTTCAGTCACTGCATGTAGAAAAAGCACCATTTTTAATAAGTGAACAAATATACAGATTTACCAATTCAGTTTTCATCAAAAAGAGAATGAACTACGCTGATAAAGCAATATGACTTACTCAAACTTTACCCTCTTCCTCTAGATGCTAGGGCTTAATTGTGCTTATCTAGTTGCTAGTTCCAAGTTTCTTTTTTTCTTTTTAATTGTTGTTCAAGTACAGTTGTCTCCATTTTCCACCATAACATTCCTCCACCCCACCCACTCCCACCTCCCACCCTCAATCCTACTCACCTTTGGCTTTGTCCATGAGTCCTTTATACATGTTCCTTGATGACTCTTCCCTTCTTTCTCTCACTACCCCACTTCTCCCTCCTCTCTGGTTACTGTCAGTTTGTTCTTTATTTCAGTGTTTCTGGTTCTATTTTGCTCACTTGTTTGTTTTGTTGATTAGGTTCCACTTATAGGTGAGATCATATGGTATTTGTCCCTCACTGCCTGCCTTATTTCACTTAGCATAATGCTCTCCAGTTCCATCCATGCTGTCATGAAGGGTAGGAGCGCCTCCTTTCTCTCTGCTGTGTAGTATTCCATTGTGTAAATGTACCATAGTTTTTTGATCCACTCACCTACTGATGGGCACTTAGGCTGCATCCAGCATTTGGCTATTGTAAATAATGCTGCTATGAACATTGGGGTGCATAGGTTATTTTCAGGCTTGGTGTTTCAGGCTTTTTAGGGTATAATCAATCCCAGCAATAGAACTGCCAGGTCAAAAGGCAGTTTCATTTTTAGTTTTTTGAGGAAATTCCATACTGTTTTCCACAGTGGCTGCACCAGTCTGCATTTCCACCAACAGTGTACTAGGGTTCCCTTTGTTCCACAACCTCAGCAGCACTTGTTCTTTGTTGATTAAAGCAGTAAACATAAGGCTAAAATGCAACATGAACATAACATATCTTAAATACACATGCTCACTATAACAAAAATACCATGGACTGGTTGTTTTATAAATAACAGAGTTATTTCTCACAGTTCTGGGGACTGATATGTCCAAAATCAAGGTGATGGCAGATTCTGCACCTGGTGAAAGCTCATTTCCAGGCTCAGAGACACCATCTTTTCCTGGTGTCCTCCCTTGGTAGGTGGCTCTCTGGGGTCTCTTTTATAAAGGCACAAATGCCATGAGAGCTTCATCCTCATGTCCTCATCATAAGCCAAAAAGCCCCACCTTTAAATAAAGTCACAATTAAAAATTAGGGCTCAACATATAAATGTTTAATGGACACAAACATTCAGTCCATAGCATTCCAGGTATTCTCAAAGGACTCAAAATTTACTCAGAGAAAACAACGGAACACTTTCACCATGTCAGAAATTCTACCAACACATAAAAATCCATTTGCCTCTAAAACATTTTCTTTATTTTTAATTGTTAGGGCACATGATCTTTGAGTGTCACGGTGGTGACTGAGCAGCCTTTAGAAGAATCGTGATGGCAATAGAAGACAAGATATCTACCTTCTACCAGCCTCAAGTCTCAGGATGAACTAGGACAAATGCATACCAAACAGAACATTAGCAAATAACTACATGAGCACATAGCTATTAAACCAAGCCCTAAGTGTCTGCTGTCTTATTGCTTTGCATTTTCTAAGATTCCACCCTTACCTATTCTGAATGTACCATCCTCTAGGGGCTTTTTAAATATTTTAAAGCAACTCTATATCTAAATTTAAATACATAAATCTCCTTAAAGAAACAATTTTCACTGGCATTTCTTTCCCATAAATACAGGATCTTATTTCAATTTTATACAAAATGATATTCAGCTATACTTATCCCTGTTATCTGTTCGCATTATAAAATGGTGTCACAACACTGAATGGTATGTAGAAGGTTTAGTTTAACTGAATCATTCTGGAAGACTCCAAAGGAAATAGGAGATGTGTGTTTCTTCATTAGTGTTGCTATGAAGCCTCACCAATATGTGCACAATTCTAGTATGCCTTTAAATTATTGGTGAAAAACTGAAGAAAGGTTTGCATGAGCTACATAGAGCAGGGAAAACAGAAGACAGCTGTGGTATATGAATGTATTGCTTCTTTTATTTGAAGTCTGCTTAACATGTGGAATGAGGCAGTGGAAGGTTGGTTCCACCAAATAATTTGCAAAATAGAATGATAACCTCCTAATGAAAAAGAAATGTCGTAGAAGAGCTCTAGTCCAGACAATTCATATCCTCAGAATGAAAGTCTCTGGTCATCTTTCTTAACACAAAAGAGACTTTCTGATATTCGATTAAAAACATTGCTTACCTTTTCTATCTCAACATGAGGCTCATAATATTACATAAAAGTAATGACTTTTTCAAATTATGCTTTTATCAAATTAAATGTCAAAAAGAGAGTAAAATGAAAAATATATAGCAGATATTTTGGTTCCCTCCTCCACAAGCCCTTGGCCCCAGGTGCTCAGTCTAGGAAAGAGCTCCCCAACTGGTTACATCAGCATTCCCAAGTGCAATCTGCAGACCAGCAGCTTTCGTATGATCTGAGAACTTAGTAAGATTGCTGTCTCTATCCATATATCCCCGATCTAGTAAATCAGCATCTGCATTTTAGCAAGATCTGGCACACTCATATGCACACTGGAGTTTAAGAAGCTGCCCTACTAAGCCTGTGTCTCACAAGTGGATTTCAGGTGTGCCTGAGACATGGCTGTTACTATCTCACACAACCTAGGATCTCAGACCATTTGCTCCTGCCAAAATCACGTTTGAATACACACCTCCATATGCCAGAGAAATACAGATTTCTATATGTGTCATGGAGTTTACAAAATAAAAGTTGGGAAGTACTTGTTTGAGCTAATCTAGTTCATCCCATGACTCCTAGAGCAGGATGTGTCAAATTCATTTTCACCAGGAGCGACATCAGCCTTGCAGTTGCCTTCAAAGGACCGAATGTAATTTTAGGACTATATAAATGTAACTACTCCTTAAGTAGGGGCAAGGAGCTCAGTGTTGCTGCTGGGTAGATACAAGGTACCAGGCTGGATAAAACAAGGTGGAGGGCTGGATTGGCCCATGGGCCTTGTGTTTGCCACATGTGTTCTAGAGATTAGTTTAGGAAGGACACATGATCCTCCTTCAGCCAATGAGGTGTGCGGCAACCAGGAAGGCTCTGGGAAAGTTTTGTTGTTTCTAAGATTGTCAAAAGAGGAACACTCTTATTCTTTTGGCCATTGCTGCATCAGGAGGCTACACCTGGAACCGCTGCTGACAGTCACCCTGCTAACATCCTGAGGATGACGCCAATGCTGAAGACGACAACACAGAAAGAGTGAAAGAAACTATGTCTTTCCTGATACTTCTGAGCCACAGAAGCCAATCTTAGAGCCTGCATTACCACGGGATTGCTTGTTATAGCAGGTAATATATTTCCTTCTTGTTTCAGCCAATTTTGTTTGAGGTTTCTGCTAGCTGCAAATCATTCTAATATAGAAGAGGAACAGGTAATTTTGCTGAGTCCAAAGTGGTTTCATGTATTTTTAAACACTGCAATGCAGTTCTGATGCCATGAGCATCTAGAGTGTTACCATCTACACTTTCAGCCTGTCCAAGCACTCACTCGAGTCTCCAGGAATACAAGTTCTCAGTGGAAACTCCTTGAGCCGTGGTTGAAATGGGCTTCATCCATACCTCCTCCTGGCACATCATTATTCTCAGCATGTTTGCTGAAAGGGTGGGGGAATGGATAAATAATGGCACGGGTGCACAAAATTAAAGTGCCCTTCCAACACATTTACAGTTACCATGAATTCCATTTTATTTCTACATCTTCTCTTTTAAAAGCTACCAGAGCTCATTAATAAATTATTGCTGCTACAAGTTCCTGTCCACGTCATATACTTTTGTAATTTTACCCACTGCATTGCATTTCTATAGGTCTCCTTTCACAGTCTCTGATTATACAGCATGAGGATATATATGTGATATTTGTTGAATAATGCAAAATAAAATACATTTACTACCATACTATGCCACCCCAAACCACGGGTTCATTGGATACCTTATATTGTAGTTTTCTACACATTCAGGGGTATTTGCACAGCCACCGGTTAAGTTACTTCATGGACGAGTAACTTCATTTAAGTTACTAAAAGGTCATTGCTGGAGGCCATGCATTTACTTACATCATCTCCTGTAGGAGGTCACTTGCTCACAGTACAGTAAATGCCATTTGCCTTTAATAGTGCAGAGAGTCACTGTCAGAAGGAAATGTTTCAGGGTGAGGTCAGCGTGCCCCTTACCTGTTCTAGGAGAATAATGAACATGCAGGGCACATCCGTGTCACTGACATTTCTTACTTTGCTCATGTTCATTTGGATGCAAGAGGTGTTCAAAGAGGAGAAGAGCAACAATGCACAGAGAGGCAGGGCCCCTGTTCCAGTCAGTAATTAGGTGTCACGTCACCTCCCTGAGCCCCAGTTGCCTCATTTACAAGATGATGGGGTTGCATTAGATGGCAGTTCAGTACATTTTTATCAGAAAAAGTGGACTTTTGATTATGACACAGACAGCACAGACAACATACCATCCCCAGTAAACATAAGCAATGAGCAACTTCAATGCCTCCACGTATTTTAAATCACATGGGGATAGTACTAGTAGCAAATTTTCACTATGCGCTGGCCATATTTCAACTGCCAGTGTCTGTATCTCTGTGCCTATGAGCTTTCTTTTGGAACAGAGGAAGACTGCCTATGCTTAGCCCACAGTACATAGATTAGGATTTCTCTCAACAAGGAACTCCCAGAAATTTCCCCATGAATACCCCAGCTTCCTGGCCCTGCAAGGCCAATGAATCTCGAGCAAGTGTTTTGTACAGTCTCCCAGAGCTCCCCACAAGCATCGGCCTTGCTGGCCACTGCGAGACATTTCTTACTGGCTCCTTTCCTTCCCTGTAGCACTTCTTGTTCACTTAGCTTCCCTAATGGTGGTCCCTGCACCTGAGATAGATGGTCCCTATCTCAGTCTCTGCTTCCAGGAGAATCCAACCTAAGACAACACCGTCATTAGCTTTCAAGGTGCTCATCAGGACCTGGGGAGTATATGTGTTTTGAGAATGGCAAAGAGAAGCCAAAAATTGAAACCAAAACTAAATGAGCAAATCATAGTAGGAAAAGGAAAGCCAATGAAGGGTAAAAGAGTGGGCTGGGGGGAGACAAAATATAGCATTGAATAGGTAATCAGGACACATTTGTAAGTTAAAAAATATATAAATACAGTATACATTACTACGTCCATTTAAATGAAAAAACTGTAAAATTCTGAATCAATAATAACTTCCATTCAGCTGTGTTCCTCGGTTCCGAAAAGAGAGCAAGAGCAATGCAATAGCAATTTTACTGCTTGCCATTCTGGCTAATGACGCATGGTCCCTGCTGGCCCCTATTTCAAAGACAGTGAGTGTACTAGAGGGTCAGCTCATTTCGAACTTCTATCCTAATATGTGTATACTACTCAAATTAATTTACCTTCAGGCCTAAGGGTGACAAGATTGTGTCTACTGGGTAGATGTCTTTGTACAACCCTTCTGCTGTTCTGGCACATTCTTTGGAAGCAGACTTTGTAATCGGTTCTAAACCTGCTTTCAGCACAGGTGATAAGCACAGTGTCCCTTACCTTGTTATCTAAGACAAAGAGATTTCTCTCCAAGGAAAAAAGCAACAACTCCAATCTACCTTGGACAGTTTATACTTAAATTACAGTGAAACATAATTTTAATCCAATGTAGAGGGAATTTAATAAGTAGCTTCCAGAGAAAGGGCATTAGAATAAATCCAAATATCTGATTTTATTAAAGAAAGTTTGGTGAATTGTAAATTGAAAGGAATTTCTGTTAAAAGACACCAAATTGGACATCAAACAACTGATCTATATGATCATCCTGAAAAATGCAAAATTATAATTCTTTATGAGAAAGCCTGTATTGGGGCTGATAAGGAGAAAGAAACAGAGAAGGGGCTTCTCCCTCCTGGCTCAGCAGTAGCTTCCCTGGCCTAAGGGCCTTGCAGACTCTGAGCTCAGAGAAATGTGGTTGGGACCAGGTCATGAAATTTCTTGTAAACTACCTTGTGTACTTTGCACTTGATCCCAAAGGTAACAGGAGACCCATGAGAGACATTAAATATGAACAGAGTTTTGATTTAGAAAGTTCACTGAGACTTCTGTGTGAGGAATAGAACGGGGGGAGGAGAGGAGATTAGAAACAGAGGCAATGATGGTTATGACGGTTGTTTAGGAGAGAGGTGAGCGGAGTCCAGCAGGAAGGCAGCACTCACACTTGCTCTCTTCGGGAACAGAGTTAAGGCTGGGAGTCAGCAGCCGTCACTGCTATGTGGTGCATGAGAAGTGCCAAGGCAAAGATCTAATGCATCCATAGGGCTTTCATACCTCTTTCCATGCCGTCATTATCTAGATTTATATATTATCTGCGTATAGGAAGACCTGTGATGACTTACTAGTTAAAATGAAGTGCCAATCATCTACTGAAGGTGAATATATGCCTATCCTATGAGCTAGAAATTCTACTCTTAGGTATGTGCCCAACAGAAATGCACACATCTGAGCACCAAAGAAATGTGTAAAAAGGTCCTAGCTGTGTCAGTTGTAATAGCCCAAACTGGGTGGGGGGAGGACAAATATCCATCCATCAATGATATACATTGATAAAACGTGGCATATATAACAACATAATGGAAAATAAACATTGACATTACATAAAGCAATAACAGTGAACAACATACTGCTACATATCACAACATAGATAAGTCTCACAAAAAATGCTGAGCAATAAAAGGCAGACACAAAAGAGTACAAAGTACAGTGTAAAGTTTTCTATATTCTAAAACTAACTTATAGTGTTAGAAGTCTGAAAAGTAGTTCTACCTGGTGAGAGGAAGTGGCAGTGAAGGAGGCAGAGGACAAAGGAGGCCTCTGAGATACTGAAAGTGTACAGTCTGCCCTCCATATCCACAGGTGTTGCATTCACAGCTCCAATGAACCACCAGAATCAAAAACATCCAGGGAAATAGTTCTGTTTTTGCTGCCATGTACTATGTAGTTAGGCCTAGGATGGCTGTGCCTGTACTGAACGTGTAAGACGTTTTCTTGTCATTATTCTCTAAAAAATATAGCATAACAACTATTTGCATAGCATTTACATTGTATTAGGTATTTTTTTAAAGATTTTATTTATTTATTTTTAGACAGAGGAGAAGGAAGGGAGAAAGAGAGGGAGAGAAACATCAGTGTGTGGTTGCCTCTCACATGTCCCCTACTGGGGACCTGACCCATAATCCAGGCATGTGCACTGACTGGGAATTGAACCAGCAACCCTTTGGTTCACAGGCCGGCGCTCAACCACTGAGCCACACCAGCAAGGGCTGTATTAGGTATTATAAGTAATCTAGAAATGATTTAAAATATATGAAAGAATACAGAAAGGTTATATGCAAATACTATGTGATTTTATATATGGAATTTGATTATCCACAAATTTTGCTATCCCAGGAAGGTCTTGGAACCAGTCCCCCATGGATACCGAGAAATGGCTGTATTATTTCTTGATGGGGGTGGTAATTGGATGTGAAGCTTCATTTTGTGAAAATCCATAGAGCTTTACTTATAATGATTTATCTATCTTTTGGTTACACTCCTTAATAAAAACATTTATATAAAGATCCAAAGAATTACAAATTCATAGGAAATTAGTTATAAGTATATAAAAAGTTATACTCCTTTTTGCCACTAGAAAAAAAAAAAACCCTGCAATGCTGAACAAGTTGTTTAGAAATAAAATAAAACAGACTTCCCAGAGAGGAGCAGCCACAGTAGCTTTTGTTATGCCTCTAAGCTGAGTTATTACAACTACATTATGTGTTTAAATGTTTCGGTAGAGTGCTCAGTTTGGCAGCACATACAGTAAAGCTGGAACTGTAGGTAGGATTAGCATGGCCCCTGTGCAAGGACGACACACAATCTGTGAAGCGTTCCATATTTAAAAAAGAAGACGTTTCAGTAGAGAAATGTAAAAAGAGAGGCAATCTGCATAATTTAGTTCTAAAAGGCAATATGGTATAGGTGAAAGCAAACGGAATTTGAAACAAATTATGTGTCAGAGATCAAGCAAAAAATAATCCTGCCTAACATTTATCAAGCACTTATTATATGCTAAGCAATGAGGTTAGGAAATTTATATTCATTTTTATTTTATATCAATACAATAATCTTATGAGGTAGTTGCCATTGTTATGCCCATTTGACAGGTTATAAAACTGAGACTCAGAAAGGTTAAATAATAGCCTCGTGTTTCCACAGATAGCAGATGACATGGCGGCATTTGAGCTCAGATCTGACTGACCCTTAACCCCTTATATTCATCAGCAGGTGAAGCTGGGTGAGGAGGCACACCCTGGAAGCCTTAGACTCCTCTTCTGTGAAATGGGAGTCTGGCCAGATTTGCCTGTGAGTGGCAAACTGTGGTTGTGTCCATTGTTTAGACTGGAAAGGGCAGGCTAAGTCAACTGAAGGGAAAATCTTTTCCAGAACTAAACTCGGAAGAAATGGCAGCCTCGGTGCCAAGAATCTTCATTCTGGTAGCATTCACCACTTGCCTAATCAGAAGAACCAGTAAAAACAACCTCTTAACAAATACATATTCCTGGATCCCCTGGAAATGTACTGATCACAGTCTGCAGAGCAGGGACCTGGGAAAACTGTTATTATTGACTTTCCCCCAGCTGACAGTGATTTTTCTATTCTTATGATCAATAAAGGGCTTGAAAAAATAAACTATGGATTTCAAAAAATTTAGGCAAGCTTCTCAGAGAGACTATTTCTATCTTGACTCAAGCCATGTAGGAAATATAAATCATTATTCAACAAATGCTTTTCTGCACAGATCTATCATAGGATGTAGTCAGGATCTAGGTTATTTGCTTTCTGGTGATTTAATACAGAAAAAAAATGGAAAATCTAAAGGGTACAAATTTGCAACTGCTAGATAAATCTGTCCTGGGAATCTAATGCACAGCATAGCGATTATAGTCAATGATACCTTATTATAAACTGCAAAGGGGCTGAGAGACAGATCTTTATTGTTCTCACCACAAAAAGGAAATGATGTCATGTGATCTGAGAGGTGTGTGAGAGAATGCTAAGGTGATAATCACATCATAATATATAAATATATCAAACCAACACATTGTATATCTTAAACTTACAAAATGTTATAATATTGTTAATTAGCTCAGTTAAAAAAGAGAGAATTAGCATGCTTTTAAGAGTCTTTTAAATACATCTTAAACCAGTTTTTTTTTTTTTTAAAGAAGGTGCTGTACTCAGGCCAGATTACCATTTAACTTTCCAACAACAATGTTTAGTATAACCAAATGCTTGTGGTTAAAGTCAGACCCGTATTCTTTCAAGGCATTAAAGAAGGAGGGGCATTTCCATTCTGCATTCAAAGTTTAAATGACAGGATGATTCAGCAAAATCTGAAAAGTAGGTTCTGCCAATATTTTTGCTAGAAAAATACTTGAGAATTTCTACTTGAAGTACTTGATTAAGAAGACAGTTTTTCAAAATTGCAAACACAAGTGACGTGATTTTTCTGCTAAAGCTGATGTTATCTAATGTACTATTTCAGGAGTTCAAGAGTTTTCAGGTCCTAAGAATAATATTAGATATGGGAGCACACTGAGAGAATCCCAAAGCCAAAATGTGAAAAAACGTGCCTGCTTCACAATTATACAGCTATCTCCAGCCCGGCCAATCCTGAAAACCACGCTTAGAAACAGCATTTGTGACATTTGCCGTGCCAGTCTAGTATAGAACATTCTAGACGTGCATAGAATATCTCGAATAACAATTAAAAGTAAATTTGAATACATGCAGAGTAGCAATACCTTGTATTTAAAAACAAATGCAAGACAGAATGGACAACAGATATTGGAAAATTGCATTTCATGAATGATTTTGGCAGCTCTCGAGAAAAATTATTAAAGTTTCAAAAGATTTTAACAAGCCTGAGGGATATTCTTTTGAAATGATCCAGATCAGAGTATGTGTGAACACAAATCTGTGGGAGAGGAATCTCTTGAGAAGAAAAACAACATTTTTCTTAGAGATGGTAACAGGGCAAGAACAAAAAAGAAAAATCGCCTCTCCTCTGAGCTCTACTCAGCTCAATTAGTACAATGTCACAACTCGAGAGCAGCACCTGAGTTGGCAGACAGGCATAAAAGATACAAATGGAAGAACACCTTTATACCACCTCTGAGATGAGGTGCAGTGCCCTAGGGCCTTGGAATAATAATTACTATGTTGGGAAATGGTAAAATGTTTTAGGAGTATGTGCCCCATTAAATTATCTTAACCCTAAGAATAAATCACTCTGTATCCCTTAATTCTATGACATGATATTTCATACTTAAAGAAAAGGTAGAACAACAAACCCCTACCCCTACCCATACAGGAACCGTACACCTGAACGTACTTAATCATGGATGAGCTTGGGCTGCCTTCCACATTAATGCTCAAGAAGAAGACTTCTTGCTCCATTACAGCCTGGGGCTCCTGCC
Organism: Micronycteris hirsuta; assembly: GCA_004026765.1. Taxonomy (NCBI): domain Eukaryota; kingdom Metazoa; phylum Chordata; class Mammalia; order Chiroptera; family Phyllostomidae; genus Micronycteris; species Micronycteris hirsuta. The sequence continues at coordinate 63,515 of PVJI01004152.1, read as the reverse complement.
AAGTACTAACTCTAAAGTGATCAGGTCTGTGCCAGGAATGATTTGGATTAGGTTAGTGTAAATGTGAGTCTGCCTAGTTGAAAAGAGGATGCCAAAATTGGTTAAATCGAATTAAACCTTAAGTGTTGCCATATTTTCCTGGGTAAATACACATTCAGGCAGAATGACAGTTATCCTATTTCTTAACATGCTGCTAATAATTAATGAAGCAGTACTAAAATGAGTAAAAACTTTCTCTCTATAGAAACCTTTTCTCATCCAGAAGCCTCCTTCTAAGAAAGAAATGCTCACGCTAAAATATACCTGTATATATTTGAGGGGATAAAAGATATTCTTTAAAACAGTATTGCCCTGCTATGAAAAATAAAATGCAATGGAAAATAAAATGCATCACATTCATCATTCCCAAATTTAGACCACTCTTCTCCGGGGAGAAGACACACCTTTAAAACAGCAGTGGTTTCTAGAATTCACACATATTTAATTTGTGGCCTTTCAGTCTGTTGCAAGCAGAATAAAAAGTCCTTCAAAAGTGCATTTACCAAGAGAGCATGCAGTTTTAAAAGTAAAGGTAACAAATCTCAGTCTAAGATTTTCATTCATACTCTGTGAAAACAAGATTTGCAACATATAAACACAATACAATTTTTTGGAACTGGCTCCTTTTTCATAGTGTGAAGGACTCGTAAAGGGAAATATTAAGTCCAATGAAACTTTAATGTCCCCATATTTAATCTTCTATTAAGCAGACCTTCAAAAGAAAAAAAAATCACAAAAATATATAGTACAAGTGCACTTAAATCCACCCAACATATTGCTGACTGTAACAAATTGTAATATATTATGTCTTTTATCATGCACAGTAGTGTCAAAGGCATCAACCAACTGATCTGATACTCCATTCAACTATTTAGAAGTTTTCCACTTAGATAAGAGCTCTGGGTAAACGGCATGTTGGAGCTATTTAGCATCACAAATATACTTAGCAGGAAGCTACTCAAGTGTTGTCATTTTGGCACTTCTAGAGAAAGAGCTATCACATTGATAGGTTTTGGTTTAAAAGGGAGGCTTTTTATGAGATATCATAAATATTGACTTCACTCACAGATCCACAACAGTTTATGAGCTTTGTGTACATTACATAATACCAACCTTTCCATTTACATCACTGAGTTCGATTTCAATGAGGATCCAAACACCCAGGATTTTTCAGTCAAGTCTTGAAAGACTCTGGGCAATAACAATTTGGAGGTTCTTATTTCTTTCCTCTGGAAGAGCTCATGTTTTTGAGAATTCAAATGAAAAATCACAGCATAAAAGATCAGAGTTCTAATATATTTTGTCTTTCTATGGAACTATCTACCCACAAATCTAGAGAAGGCTTCTTTTCAAATAAAGCATCCAATGAATAGGCTTGAATGCATTATAAAAGGAGGAAGACAGCCCTTGCCCTCAAAAAGACCTAAAGAAAATTAAAGAGGAGAATGAATAGGCATATGCAGGTATACTAACATTTCCACAGGCGTATGCACAACAGGCAGTGCATACGCGTGAGATAGTTTAAGGTGTTTTTATAAACAGCATGTTAGACTCCATCTGAAATAGACTGAATTTTCCTCATGCACGGGGACTGAAGATATACGCCTCTTTTACTGATTAATTTGGTTATATATTTTTAAGGTCTTTATGGGTGAAGGAATGATAGAGTATTAATATGGTTCCAAGAATAGAAAAATATACCTGAACGTAAAAACCAATTGGAAAAAAGACAAATATCCTAAAGCAAGAGGTAAAACTGAACTTTACAAAAGAGCCTCAAGTGGGTGCACCTCTAACTAGACCACATTTCCAGCTTAGAAAAACAAATAGCAGTCTCTCCTAAAGAAGAATCACCAGTAATAAGAGAAGCTTGGGGATATTTCCTAAATAATGAAAATTCCCGACAACCCTATTTATTTTCAAGTGAATTAAAAAATGTGGGTAACTTCAATAAAGTTCTATATAAACATAACACAGAGGGGTTTCTACCACATGCAAGAGCAAATATTCAATGGCGTCACCACAGATAGCTTCCCACAAGTACACTGATAGGCATGTATGCACTTGCTTTAGAAAAAATTGCTCTGAGGAGGGTTTCTCTTAAATCTAGGACTTTTCACACGAGTATCTCCCCATGCCATTCACAGTCTTACATGTGAGAGGGAGTGCTTATTACTTATTGCTGTGATCATAAAACATAAGGTATGGACTGAGGTGAAGGTTTTTGATTCAAGTTTAATTAAGCCATATCCATGCTAGATATCTGGTACCTCTTTTCATTAGAATATAGGCCATACTGAATTCAATTCCTGGGTCATTAAATTTCAGGATTCATTTCTGAGTATCACAACAAACAAGCGTCTTTGGAATGCTATACTGCCTCTCTTGAACTTAAAAGAAACATCTGCAGACAGGCCAACCTGAACTTAATTTTAATTTATAGAATTTATCTAAATTATTGTTGAACTTGGGGCTTTTCATTTGTACTACTTCTTAAGGTTATAAGCTTTATATGTCAGTGGCATGTTTAGAACAAGTTTCCTTTAAGTCAAAACAGGGTTACAAGTACATTTATCTTATTCATACTTTCAAATTTGATAAGACACATTTCTACACATTTGCCTTTGCATACTGAAAATAGTTTCTTAAAGTCTATGTTCAAATAAAGTTCTTTTATTCCTTTGATAATTTCCTAGTTCATAAAATTAACATATCAAAATTAGTATTTAATACCAGTGTTATAAAGATAGCTTTCATTGATGCTTTTGAGAAAGATGTAAGAATTCCATATATCATTTATAGCTATACATTCTGAGTAGCTACTTTCCATTTTAAAAGCCTAGAAAATCCCTATGGGATGGTCAAATATTTTTTATGCTGAGTATTTACCTGAAAGTCTTCCTTCTGACCAAAAACCTGTATTATTTCTTTCTTCGTACCTAAGTAAGACTAATCTGAGAAAGATTATCTCTGCTCTGATTAACTACCCCCTATTTTCATTCATCAATCCCTTCATTAATCTTCATTAATCTTCCCTTCATCAACCTACTATACTTGTGGAGCTTTTTTGCAAACTTTGTTGATTTTATGATCCTCTGCCTTGTCTCCCCAGTGGCTTTAATCTGCTTTCAGGGGAAAACTGGGTCCTTATTTTACCACATAACTTTAAAATAAAAGACGCATCATACTCTGGCATGTCTTAGAATTTCAGGGTTTTTTTTTTTTGTTGTTGTTGGAATGATAAGTTTTTACTGTCAGTGAGCTATGTGCCATTTGTCAAAACATAGCAAAAAATAGGTAGAGATGTTAGTCTTGAATGGACAAATGATACTTAAACCCAAATAGAACTCGATGTGCTATTCAAACTGGTTAAAAAGAGATGCATGAATCTCTCTTCCACTAAACAACCCATTCGGAAAGTCTAATCCAAGTGAGTTAAGAGCACAGAAATTAATATACTGGAGTTAGTAATAGAAGCCTATGTGACTATTCTATCAAAGCAGTTTTGGAGAATAAAGACTCTACTTGCCCATAGAAGACACACTGTACCTCTCTAGGAATAAAGAACTTTTTTTTGAGAGTAAAGGACTTTAAACTATCTTGTTCTCTACCTATTCAACTAGGTTAAAATGTATATATTGGCCTCAGTCTAATTACCAATATGCCATTGTGGGAGAAAACTTAGTTCTTTATTATAAATCTAAATCTTAGAGGCTCTGCTGTATGCGTAAAGTCAGCTGAAATACTCAAATCCACTTTGATTGCTTAGGACACTTTAACCAAACATCTATATGGAAGGGTATCTTTCAGGGTTCCATTTATGAAAACAGCTTTGAGTCTTTGGGAAACAGGTAGAGAAATAGTTCAGAAGAGACATGAAGAGCTGTGGAAACACTGGCAAGACTGAGAACCCCCCAGAAAATTAGAATAATGACTTAGGTGAAAGAAAAATAGAAAAACATTTTTGGAGTGTAGGATGAGACCAGTAATTATATCGATGGACATAAGTAATTGACATTCCCCCGACATTAAGTACATTTATGTGTGTGTGTGTGTGTGCGTGTGTATAAACACATCACTTTTATAGTATTACCAATAATCAGATTATACTTCAAGATTGTTTAAAATCAATTGGATCAATTTTTGTAAACATTATTACTGTTAATAATACCAAGTTGAACTCAACATTATGTAGGAGTGGCCAAGACTTCTCCTACTAACTGCATTGTGTTTATTTCTGCTTGCTGAACCCCTCTCCTGAATTTGTGAGAACTTTCATGAGCTGCTTGTAATGAGATAATGGCTTCAATTTTAATAGGAAATAAATAATAAAGGGAGTAATTGTTTTAGCTTTTTATTTGCTGCTTCATGCACTTTACCTGATTCTTGAGATCCAGTTTGGGACATGGGCGACCTCCATTGTAAGGTTTTTCTTTTAGCCATTTGGATCTAATTCTCACTCCAATCCCACAAGATGAACTGCAAGACCCCCAGCTGGACCAATCGCTTAACTTGCAATCAAATGGGCAGGGGATGACACATTCTTCTTGAATATAACCTGAAAAAGAAAAGTTGAAGAGAAGGGAAAGAACATTTGATCAAAATGTAATGACCAAGTTCACTGGGAGCTCAGAGTGCTCAACAAGATGCCACAGGGGCATCGCAAGTTTTCTACTCAAATAAACAGACAAAAGTTCTCAGAGACAGATACATATGATTACATCTGCAATCCAAATTTGTGCCATCTGTTTATTTCATAGAAAATTCTGGGATGGAACAGGCAGGGAAAAGTGCAGTTAGCTCTGCTTTCTGATAAGAAGAAATGAGGCAGTTCAGGTCTAAGGATATCATTTCCCCTCACCGGGGATTGCACCCCGCCATTCCTCTAAGTCGGTCTGGAGACAGGGAGTATAATAGAGTCAATCTTTCCTGGTGTCTGCGATCTTCAAGGCTTTCACTATGAAAGCTCTTGATTCTCACTTCCAGGTACTGTGACTTGGAGTGCAGTGGGAAGAAGGATACAGAGCACATCACCAATTAGGAAGAATGGAACACTATTGAAAGAAGGAAACAGAGGCATAGTGAAAGGCAGTCTAATAAGATATTGGACTGGAATCAAGAGATTAGGGTTGAAATACAGATACAATGTTCTGACTTTACTTGGTCCTCAGCTCAGTTCTTGCTACAATCTTTCTCTAGACAATCTCACTACTTAACTATCACCCCAAATGATCACTACTAAATATATATTTCCAATTCTGATCTCTCTACTGAGTTCTAGACCACTTACTCATCCATTCTAACTGGATACCCAGTTACCCCCAAATTCAACATGTCTAAAACTAAGGCCATCAATTTCCTCCTAAAACATTCTAACTCTCTTTTATTAGTCTTTTTAATTAACTGCAACATATCTGAGTGCTATACACTAGACTATATACATGCCTGTATGCTCTCTTCCCCTTGAATTTGTACAGAAGCTGTGAATATGATGGGTTGGCATGCCAATGATTAGGTTCTGGTGTGCAGCAAAGGGGTGGGGAGCTCACAGATATAATTAACATGCCAAATTAGTTGATTTTGAGTTAACCAGAAGGGAGGTTATCTTGAGTGGGCCTGATACTGAGGTGAAAAACCTTAAAATAGTGACTGGGCCCTTTTTGTGCAGAAAGATTCTCCTGCTGGCCTTGAAAAAGCCAAGAACTGCTGCGCTATGACATGCCTCCGGAGCGCCCCATAGCAGGAGACCGAGGGCATCCTCTGGGATCTAAGGGTGGTCTCCGACTACCAGCCAGCAAGAAAACAGGGCCTAAACCCTAGAAGTGCATGAAGAGGAATTCTGCCAACAATTCCAAAGGAGCTTGGAAGGGAAGCTTTCCGCAGTCCAGCCTCTGCTGAGACCTTAGCCCACACATTGATTGCAGCCTGGTGAGAGCATTAAGCGAAACAGAGAAGTTAGAGAAGCCAAGCCTGCGCTCCTGATCCTTGGGAACTAAGATCACGAAGGTCTGGGCACAGTCTGTGGTAACTGGTGATGGAGCAACTGAAAACTAACAGATTATCCCAAATAAAAAATCTCCCAATCATTATTTTATACAAATGTATTAACAGGTGTAGTCAGTTCTTAGCTTAAATATGTCCCCTACTCTACAATTCTTTGTCAGTCTTTGGTTCCAGGTATTACTGTTTCTGGTCTGGAATACTGTCATGTTCTCTTCACTAGTCTCCCTTTTTTCTAATCATTCTCTTTTAATATTGGTCAGTCACTCTGAAGAAAAAGTTACTGTTCTAAAGCTATACTAACTATAATGAAAAAATAAATTTAAAAAGAAAGATAAAAATGCATGATTTATGCTACTTCTTTTAAAATCTCTGCTGATTCTTCATGGCCTTGAAAATAAAGTGCCACCTACTTTGCAAAAAACTGTACGATTCTTTTCAAGAGGCTCTAAGCAAAGGTTTTCAGCTTGACTGTAAAACATATTCCCATTGTTCGGGATACACTACGCACCACTTTGACCAGAATCTCAGAAGATGGATCTAGGCATTAGTAGTGTTCAAAGATCCCCAAGGGAGTCTAATGTGCAGTCTAGGCTGAGAACCACATCCCTAACTTGTTTTGTTCCTGCCCTCCCCTCTCGCCTTCCTTGAAGTCTGTCCACAGAGACTACCCCAACTTCTCCAGCAAAAGGTATGCCTTTCATCACGCAAAGCTTCTCTTTCTCTAGCCAATTCAGCCTTCCCGGTTCACTGCTTCAACCACTCTCCTGCCAATATAATTGACCACCTGGCCCCACTGTTCTTTGCCATGGCAGTCAGCAAAACTTCAGACCTAGATCGTCCCACGGTTTCCTACTCTGAGCTTGACACTGAACCACCAAGCAGAGATGAAAATAAAATGCTAATACACACTGGCAACCACACTATGTAGTCTCTTCCTTCAGCAAAGCTCTCATACTGCCTACTGATTCTTCTGCTTTTTCTTCTCAGTTTTATCTCACATTACAGCCTTTCAAACCTTTTCCACATGCCTTCAAACTTTTAAGAACTCACCTCTTTTCCGCCCCCACCCCAAATTGAAAGAAATGAAAAAGAAGTTCTTTAATTTCCTATCATTAGTTGTATACAGTCCCATTTTTTAATCATCGCTCTTCATATTTCAATGGAAAATGGTGGCCACTTTTCTATTAAAGGCACATTGCACCACTTGACACCTTTCCAGACATTTTCGGGACCTCATTTCCTCTATTTACTTCTCCCTCCCTCTATGTGTGTGTGTTTGTATACACACATATTACATGTGAAATATAATTTTATACTTCTATTTCTCTTAGATTAGTATCAGAATGACTTTACATTTTCCAAATAACTCCTTGACAAGAGAAAGTACAACAAACATCTAAGAATCATCAGAAAGGATCTTCCTGGGGTTGAAAAAACACTGCTCCACTTGAAGTTGTTAAAAGACTAATTCTGTATTGTTTAATATAATTGTAATTCTATGGAGCATTGATCAGTATTTCAGTATTGAGTATATGATAAAGCTAAATATAGGATTAAATAGAGGCTACAGGCATTACTTAATTTTACAGAGAAACTGAGTCACAAAATGATTCCATTTGCTACTGAATGGAAAGAGCAGTCCTAGTAATTAAGTGGAATGAACTCTCACAGCATGCATACTTCAAATATGAAATTCCAGGAGACCTCATATAAGTAACTTCTAAATATCTGAGTAACTATACAGATTCTATGTTGAAGCATATTTTGAATTAGATGCCCTTTTAATTCTATGAGATTTCATTTTTACCTATATTTGCATATTGAAGGATTTTAATTAGAGAGCCCCTAAAGCACTGTTTTTTTTTTTTTTTCTCTTAATAAGAAATAAACCCAGATGATCCCTATGAAAGTCAAGGTCATAAATTCAATGAGTATAAAATAGTGTTGAAATTCAACAGGACTAAGCAACAGTGACATTTATTTTCCAGGAAAGTTATATTTATGCTGGAGTATACCCCAAAGGAAAGCCCACAGTGAAAACTACTAATAATTGCATATTCTTATCCCTATCTCATAATTGAAAGGATTAGTTTTACCCACGCACGTAATACTTACAATTTTTGGCAACAGAATATGATCAAATGTGGCTGTATACAAGGGTAACCTGCAAATTGAGAATTCAAATTCCTGACTATGGGAACTTCACTAATGTTCTCAAAACTCATTTACATAAAATATATCTTAGAACAGCTTCTCTGGCAACATTAATAAATCTAAATTCAATTGCTATGAAAGAAGCAGATTTTCCACAAAAAATACACTGCGATTAATATGCAGAATACATTGCTTGGACCATCATATTATTTAACCTGGGGTGTTTTCATGTTCTATTTTAGTTATCTTTATGCATATAAAGTTAGGTATAAAGTATTTATTACAGAATTATCAATAAAGCATACACCTGACCTTGTGATTTTATACAATACACATAGTAGGTACTCAAAAAAGTATCTGTTGCTATTATGAACAAAGGTGAACTAAAGAGGATCTATGATTATGTCTCTACATTATAATTGGAGAAATTTATTTAATGACATACCCTTGCAGGCTGAAGCCCAGAGGTCTGGAATAACTTTTCCGTCTACATTGCTAACGCTCCAAATATGGCTCGTTAGGTTAGTGTAATGGGCATAGGTAAAAACACAGCTCTATGAATAAGGCAAGGTTACTGATAAAATACTTCCCAGAATATTATCTCCTGAGCATTTTTCTCCCTCCATCATTCAAGTACTAACACATGCTCCCCTCTACAACACCTTGTTTTGAAGCATTAGAAAGAAGGAAATATGGGTAACATTAATAGTCTGAAGAAATAACCTAGATTAATTTACTTATATTTTCCTACTTAGACTACTTATACAAAGGAAAATATTACTTATATTTTCTACTGTGTAAAGTAATGGCAAACATCCTACAATACATTGCATGCTCTAATTTATTGACACTTTGCTAGAATAATGAAAGCACCTACCAAAAGTAAGATAGGTAAAAGATGAATAAAATGCTGATTGTCTCTTCTCCAATTCAAAGTGAAGATCTGGGAGAAACTTGTAAGTTAATATAATATGATGTTTTCATTTCTCAATGCTTAAAGATTGCTCTTTTAATTCATACATTTTAGCATTACTATTTATCTAGTAATGCACCATACTAAAAAGTATCTGATGACTTAAATCAGAGTAGTTTAAAGTATACATTTGTTTAGAAGGCATGGAGGATATGGGGGCAGGCATTTCTGAGATGGTGGCAAGAAAGACAGTTTGAGAAATTAGAGCAGTACTTTGCTATTGTATCCATGGGGAGGCAGACAGTATTACACATTTATTTAAAATCTCAATCTATTAATATATGGAAATGTAGGTCCTCAATAAGGTTGCCAGCTTGCTTTGGCAAATTTACATTTTGGCCAGGGACTATTACCCACGAGTCTTACAATGTCCCACAGGTGGTCTCAACCTTGATTTGGCTTCTGTGAAGCCTGAAAGGAGAGCGTTGGAAAGCACCTAACTTTTCATTATCTCTTCTTTTTCACATTTTGAGTTATTAAAAGAAATATATATATATTTTTTAAAGATTTTATTTATTTATTTTCAGAGAGAGGAGAAGGGAGGGAGAAAGAGCAATGGATGGTTGCCTCTCACATGACCCTCACTGGAGACCTGGCCTGCAACCCAGGCTTGTGACCCGACTGGGAATCAAACCGGGACCCTCTGGTTCCCAGCCCACGCTCAGTCCACTGAGCTACAGTACCAGCCGGGCATAAAAGAAATATTTTGAAAATACCATTTACTCATAGAAAACTATTTTTACTGCATATATAAAACCTTATCAGCATAGACTCTCCAATGTTAAATAGGGTATGGTACTACAAATAACCAAGTATCTTATTTGGGCCTAAAACCTAATCAATCACCTGAAATACCATTGATTTAGAAGTTACACAAAATTCAAATAATTATATTGACAAAAAATATTTGCCTGCATTCCCTAAAACTCAAATATATCTGCAGCATAATTATTTATTAAATTTTATTACATTTACTAGAAAAATCATCTAAGTGTAAACCACTTTCATTAACAATGAAAACTGAAATTTACTGTTGCATTTTACTTTAGATGTAGAATCAAGGTCATCTAGGCCAATAGCTTCATTTTATAGTCTGGTCAAAAATAGAAAGGGAACTCAAACCCAGACTTGACTATAATTACCCAGCTCACTATCAAGTAGGAAAAAATTAATTATTATGGCCCCAGAACGTTCTCTTTAGTGCTGGAGTGACAAAGTAGAAAACCATCCCCTGCTCTTAATGAAATTCATGTCTTCTTAATGAGAAAAAAAATGGTATATAATCAACTACTTAAATTATATGATACAAAAATATACACAAATTTTATGACTACAAGATAATATAAATGGATTCTGGCTTCAATTTTCTAAGTAATTCATGTGAAAATATTTACTGGCATGCTTTGTGGTAAAAACAGGTGTTTGACTAATTGCATGACCTGGTTCACTTGCTATAACTAAATTTATCACTGTAAATGTAATCAGTCAACCAAATCATATAAAGAAGTGATCTTCTGAATTGAATTGTCCAGGCAATTTCATCAAGATGGTATCTACAGTTGTTCATATGGACAGAGTTTCAACATTAACAACCTCGTGCCAGGTTTCCCCAGGCAGGCAAGAAATATGTTTTTCTCTTAGAAGCTATTGAGGATATTAGGGACAAATGGAACACTATACACAGAACAATCTGAACTGTATGTACTAAGTGGTTCCTATCATGACTGCAAGTAAGTGCTGTTAAAGTTACTGAATGCTTTAACCACATAATGCACCTGGCATTTGAAAAATTACAAAGATATACAGATTGTTGGCAAGCCACTATTACCAAGTGATTTTTAGAACTGTGTAAGAGCCTGTTGAAGTCCTCTCATTACATCTCCCTGCCCTGAGAAAATCTTAAATTATGCCAAACGTTATCTACATTATCTTTTAAAGTTAAGAAAGCTGATCTCAGAGCATGGCTTGTATTTGTCAGGGCTATTCCCCAAGTATTTTAGGTTTTGGTCCTTGACACATAATATCATTGTACATCTCTGTCTCTTGAAATTAGGTATGATCTTATAATTTGCTGTAGCCAATGAAATGTGAGCGGAAGTGAACGTGTCACTCTGTTGTAGTTTGCCACACTCTTTCTTTCCCTATGCCCAGGAACTAGGAATGTTCCAGACAGTAGCTGCTCCATCAGCCAGAGTCCTGGCATGAAACAGGTCTCCCAGCCAAGCCAATGCTGATGAAAGGTGGACACGGAGAGTGAGTGCTCCTAGTGGCACTCGGCCGCGAAGACTCTGCATTGTCTGTTATTGAATGCAGTTGGTACCATATCATAACCTATTGCAGAGTTCATGGACTGATGTTGGCATAGTAAAGTATATCTTCAGAAGATGAAATAAAATGTCCCATGAAATATTTAGAATAGCTTGAGAGTTTTTATGTAATGCTCTGAAAAAATAAGATTGAGCTGTGTCAGCAGTTAGCACAGTCTGAACAGCAACACCATCAAATCAAATGTGCCCTTGCAAAAGTTGATGAGCATATGGATATATATTTCAGGAAAATTTATAATTTATTATTTTAAAAAGTACTGGCAATATGGATTATAAATCAAGGTCTAACCTTATGTGATCTGGAATAAAATTTTAAATTTTAATAATTCAATTTCTTCATGTAAAAATAAAAATGTAATAATACTTGCCTTTTTATCTCCTTTTGACACAGTAAGAACAAAATATAATTAGAAGTTTACAGAAATTTTCATATATAATGATCCACTAATATTTTCCCACTACTAAAAGCTACATAGCAAGGTAAAAATGTTTTTTCCTTATCCTGTTTTTAGGTGATTGATAGAGAGTACTATTCTGTAAAGATGCTTTAGCAGAAAAATTATATGGTAATAATTACCAAATTTGGGTGCCATTTCTCATTCCAGATCATTTCCATGTAAATTAAAGGCTGGAATAACTTTGACAAAATGAGAGTTTCTGTACTGGATCAGCAAAGCAATTGTTGTTTGAATCCAGCTCTGTCTTTCCAAGTTTGCCACTGCCATCAGCCAAAATCAGACACTCATTCTCTCTCACCTGGCTTATTTTAATGGCTCCTTAACTGGACTCCAGGACCCCAATCTGTTCCAATCCATTCCATGTCTGATCAACTGTTATATTAATGTCCCAAAATTACAACTCTAATGTATCATAGTCTAACTTAAAAATAAATAACCTCTGAAGCATAGCAGAACTCCAAAAAAAAAAAAGAAAGAAAGAAAGAAAGAAAGAAAGATATATATATGGCAATCTAGGCAGAAGAGGTACCACAAATTAAATTAAGAAGATGAGAATGAACCCAAAATGTTCAAAAGTCAATAGAAAAATCTTCTGCATAAGATTTGAGGTTGAGGAGAAGTATAAAATTGGCTAGGCAGGCAAGGCGGGGTCACTTGGGATGTCATGCTGGAGGGCTTAGAAAATTGGCTGAGAATTCTGATGCTAATTCAGGCGTGCCACTGAATGGAAGAAAAGACAGCATGAGAACAAGTCACCTTCTTAGGAGATAATTGAAAAAACTTAGAAGTTAAGTGACTAATGGTTCAGCCTTAGGCTTAAAGACGACTAAGTTCGATGTTTTGTATATATACATAAATATATGTGCTATGTATAAATATATGCACTTACAATGTATATATACATAAATATTACAGATATATATTTTATATATTGCAATTATACATATTGTTAAAAATAATAAAAACATGATAGAATATGACTTATAATTAACTAGCTCTGACATACACACATGGCTAATATACTGTCTAAAAGGAAATTACTATCTTCAGAATGATCAGTGAATCAGCTCTTTAAATGAGGGGCGGGGCCTTGTTGAAAGAAGGGGAAGGGATTAATCAAAGAACATGTATGTGTGACCCATGGACATGGACAATGGTGTGGGGACTGACTATGGGGGTAGGTGATGGGCTGAGTAGAGGGGGTAAAGGGAGAAATAGTGGGACAATGGTAATAGCATAAACAATAAAACATTTTAATAATAAATAAATAGCAACTTCATTTGCCAACTGTTGAGGCAGGTTTAATGTAACTAATTCTAAAAATGAGCAATAGCCAATTGAGCAATGAGTCAATAGATGCTTTTAAGTATCTCATGAGATTCTGAAATATATAAGCTTAGAATAAATGTCTGTTCTTTTCACTGCATCTTGTAGGTCCTAAAGGAAGCTTCACCTGAATCCAGATATTATATTGGGCCAGCATATTGGATGCATTTATTGTCTACCTGTTTATCTATTTTCATGTTTATTTATAGAGGGTGGGAAAAAGTAGCTTTACAGTTGTTCATATGGAAAATAACACAATAATTAATAAATAATAAAATAATAAACTGTTCCACATACTCACAAGAGAAAATCTACTTTTGACTCACCTTTTATATTTATTTTGAGGCCAAGAGCTCCATATTTGGGGGTTTCATATGAAAATAAACATTTCTCACTTATCTTGAAAACACAGAGGACCTGGGGATGCCTGGGTCCTCATTTGAGCATGGTGTCAATTGTGCAGTGGGGCGTCTTCAGATGAAATGCTCCTTTGCGGTCCTCTACTGTCCCTTAGCATGATAGTGTAAATGTCTAGAGTGAAGATTTCTCCTCCAACTAAAGCAACGCACAAATGTAACTCGTAACTCCAATATAAAAACAGATGGGGGCGTGCTGCTTGTGTTGCAAGGAAAGGCAGAAGATACAGAGACCTGCTAGTCAGGGTGCACCCTGCTCATCACATGAAAGGATCTACGAGAGTCTAGCTAGGAACCTCCACTTGGAAGATGCCCATGCAAGAGAGAATTCCTAGAGCTTATGCTTCGTTAAGTGGATTGTGTTCTACTGCTGTAAATACCCTCCATGTTACTAACACCAGCATTTAAAGAAAACCCCTAAAGGTGGCAACAAGGGACATCAAAAATACCTGGAACAAATGGCTTCCTAGAACAAGGTGGATGAAGGTGTCCTGCATTCAGAGCCAAGCCTCTCCAAACTCTGTAGCACAGAACGAAGCTCATAAAGTGATTTGGTTGCATGGGACACACTTCAGAGATGAAACTCCATTTTTTTTTATTTGCTGGAATGTTGGGTCATCCCAACAATGATTTGTATTCATGAACAATAAAACAAGCTGTTATTATAAATTCTAAATTATGGATTACATGATAAAAAAAATTTACCTGCAAAAGTTTGCTTTTGCCAAAGGACTACATCTTTCACTGAGCTAATGCAGAAATCAATGTACTGGAATGAATTCACAGTCCATTAACTCCTTCCAAGTTACTGTAAAACCTCTGAAATATCGCCAAGGTGTAAAATTAAATATGACTCCCAGGCTTGATTTATACCATGTGCTGGTAATGGTGAATTTGTTTCATTTACCAATAAATTTCTTTCCTAATGGATTGTGTATCCACTAATCCAGAGACTTATACTTAGGCTTCTTTTGCCTTCTGTGGCCAAACAGGTACCTTAGATTTTATTTGTGGGTATTTAATCATATACCTCCTAAAGGGACAAAATTGCAGGAAGGATGAGATACTTATTTTCCTCAAGAAAACTGGAAGCCAGCAATCTCCTAATTACATTAATGGCATCAAGGAACAGTGGATATGGATAATTTCAATTCACAAAAAAAGGAGAACCTTTTCAAGCAGGAAAAAGTCTCAAGAGCAACCAGAAATATCCCTTGAAAAAGAGAACAAAAGAAAGTGGGCGGGGGAGAGTCTATTAGTGTCCTAGGGCCGTCATAACAAATTGCCACAAACTTGATGACTTCAAATGATAAAAATTTATTTTCTCATAGTTCTGGAGGCCATGAATCTGAATTAAGGTGTTAGGGCTGTGCTCCCTCTGAAGTCTATAGGAATCTTCCAGTTTCTGGGGGCTCCTGGCTTCCTTGGCTCGTGGTAGCATAAGACCAACTTCTGTCTTTCCTTCACATGTGGCTATGAATCACAAATGTCCCTCTCCTTTCTCTTATAGAGATGCCTGTGGTTGGATTTAGAACCCACCCTAAATCCAGAATGATCTCATCTCAAGTTCCTTAACTTCATTATATCTGCAAATATCCTATTTGCAAATAAGGTCGCATCATCTGCAGTGAGTATCAGGACTTAAACACATCTCTTGGGAGAACATAATTCAACCCACTAAAGAGAGAAATAAAAGCTATGATAAGGAAGACAATATAACAAATGGATGAGAATCTGGACTTTGATATTAAGCTGACGTAGGCCTGTATCTCACCTCAAGATCTGCCTAAATCCTCTAAGCTTTCATTTTATTATCTATAACAGAGACTGGAAAACTGTGACCGGCAGGTCAGTTCCAGCCTCTGCCTGTTTTCGTAAGTATAGTTTGTTGGAATGGAGCCACACCCATTTGTTTCAGCATTGTCTACGGTGGCTTTTGCACACTGCAAGAGCAGAGATGACATCATGGAAGAGACAGCATGACCCACAAAGTTTAAAATATTTACTATCTGAACATTTACAGAAGACATTGCAAACTCTGATTTACAAAATAGGGATGATAGTAGTACTGACCGCACAAAAGTATTATGAGGATAAACTGAGAGCACTGAGCAGTGCTGAGCACACAGCAATCACTTAGTGAGCATGTTGTGTTTTTTTTTGCTGTTGTTTTTTTGTTTTTATTTAATAGGAATTTATCGAAAACCTACTACTGCCAAGCACTCAGCTGTGGACAAAAGAAAAAGTAAAAAGCAATTATAAATACAAAGTGAAAAGTGCTGCAGTGGTGGTAGTCCAAGGGTTGATGGAAACACAAGGAGGGCCCCAGTCTACTCTTCGGGAGTTAATGAATGTTTCCAAGAAGTGACAGCTAAACCGAGATCTGGGAGTAATGAGCAGGTCAGCAGAGAGAAGGGTGAGTGGAGTGATAGAGAGAAAAGAAAATTCAAGGTTTAGGGCCTGGGGGCTGCACTGGGGTGCAACGAAGAAATGAAAGTTATCCAGTTTCACTGGAGTGAAGTTACTCAGAGATGTGATGAGAGAGATACCCAAGGGCCAGATAATGAAGAGAGTTTTCTAAAGATGCTTATATATTTCAGCCCATCTGTCATGCTTTCAAATTTAGGGTACAGGGGGTCAAAACTCCATCCTGTGTTGTATTAAGGCAGCTTGAATTTTAAGGTTGAGAAGTGCTGGTTTAGATCCTGGCTCTGCCACGTAATAGGTAAAGGTGAATGATTCCTCAAACTCTCTCGGAATTGTCCATTCTGTGAAATGGGAATTCTTTTCATACACTGCATGGTTATTTTTAAAATTAGGGTGTTTTGTACATGGAAAGGAAAGCCATCCATTTGAGGAGAAACATTTAGTAAATAGAGAAGCATGTGCCCTGATGGCTGATAGCAGTACTTAGAAATACAGAAGGCCTAAGTTTGAAGTCAACCAGAACCCTTATTACTAGTGGTATTAGTTTGTGCCTATCTTTAAACATGTTCAAGCCTTGATATCTTTGACTGTAAAATGGGGATAATTATTATACCTATCTCAAATAATTTTTCTGTAGGTTACAGGGTCTGAAACAAAGAGTTAGCCATCATTGCTACTATTATTATTCCCCAAAAGAAAAGGTATAACATTATCTTCAATGTATAAAATAAGGATGAGATATATGAAAACACTCCCAGATTGAGAAATCCCATGGAGGAGAAGATTCAACATCTTGAGTCTTCTCAAGAATGCTGCTTTCTCTATCATTTAGAATGGGAAGAGCAGATAAAGTAAAGCTAAAGGAGTTCATCATTACTAAGCCCTTATTATGTGAAATGTTAAAGGGACTCATCTAAGAAATAGAAGATCAAAAACTATGAACAGTAAAATGACAACAAACTCATAACTATCAACAACTGAACCTAAAAAAACAAAAACTAAGCAAACTAGAACAGGAACAGGACCAGAGAAATGGAGGTCACATGGAAGAATGAGAGGGGAAGGTACAGGGAATAAGAAGCATAATTGGTAGGCATAAAATAGACGGGAGGACGTTAAGAATAGCATAGGAAACAGGGAATCCAAAGAACTTATCTGTACGATCCATGGACATGAACTAAGGGGGAGGAATGTTGGAGCACAGGAGAGAGGTGCAGGGCGGAGGAAGGATAAAGGGAAGAAAAAAATCAGGAAAACTGTAATAGCATAATGAATAAAATATACTTTAAAAAGAAAAAGAATGCTGCTTTCTCCTCAAGGCCAAAATTCGTGTGGCATGCAGGGATGGGCAGAGCACTCTTGTGAATTTTTGTCTATTTGTTGATCAAACACATAGAGCAAGTAATGATATATGCCATTTAATGGTCCCATGCTAATATGAGCAGGCATATATAAAATATTAAACAAAATATCTTGGAAGTTACTAAAGATGAAAATTAGGTCAAAAGGCCTTAAAATATACTCACATTAAAATTATGATTATTATCCCCCCCCACCTCACACCCCTAACCAATTATGTCCCTCTTTCCATGTCCCTTATCCTGATCCTATTTTATAGTCTAAGCTCTTTGACATTTTTTACCAGGCCTTCCATAATCTGGTGCATCTATATCTCTCCATTGTATTCAGGCACATGAAATTCTTCAACTTCATAGTGCTCAACATGTGGTAACAATTTCACAAACTGCAGATACAATTAGGAAGCCTTCAGGACATCTTCCTTTGTTTTACTTCATGCTCTATCTACACAACCCTTTTAGCTTTAAAAGGATCTCTTTACAATCCTCATCATTTTAGGAAGCTGAGGCTATAGCTATGTATATTTGCCTTTATTTTTTTTATCCTTACCCGAGGACATTTTTTCATTGTTTTGAGAGAGAGAGAGAGACAGAGACACACACACACACACACACACAGAGAGAGAGAGAGAGAGAGAGAGAGAGAGAGAGAGAGAGATTGGTTGCCTTCTCCTATGCATCCTGACCAAGGATCAAACCCACAACCTGGTATGTGCTCTGACCAAGAATTGAACTTGCAACCTTTCCATCTACAGGATGACACTTCAACCAACTGAGCCATACTGACCAGGGCTATAGCTATGTGTAGTCAAAATATAGCTTTGATCCAGGAAAGTAATAAATTATTCCATCTGGAGTTAGAATATACTGTACTCATCCTTCCCATGTCCCAAAGGATGACTCAGAAAAAGAGATGAGATAAAAATCTGCAAGTTTTATCATTCAAAAGAACTGATATAGGGCCAAGGAAACTATTTTAGAATGTGCATTTTTTGTTTTGGAGCTATTGGAAATGATCGGGTGAAATCAATTCATACCTAGATTATTCAAAATTCAAGGACAAAATATACAGATCACAAAGCCAAAAATTTGGCTCTGGCTTTAAATCCACATCGAAACTCAAAATCTGAGGGCTTTTAACAGTACAATTATATGTATAGAGATACAGAAAATGTAAGTAAAAAGGGGAAGGTGTTGGAAGAAAACCTTCTTACCATTTAAAAGCTACCAATTATTAGTATCTTGGTATATTTCCCCTTTTTGGCTAATAATCTTATTCCTAGTACTTGTTTTTCTGTTAAACTATACTTACACTATACTACCACTACCTACTGATCATGCTGCTGCATACAATGGCATTGTTGGACTATTTACAACGTCCTTAGTCGGCTGGCCAAGATTTGAATGAAGCCTGCATAATTCATCACTATTGAAAAAGAAATGTAAAATTCTAAATCTATGTAAAAGATGGAATACTATGCAGCTCGCCGCAAAGAATAAACTAGTCTACGTGCAAAAGGACAGAAGTAGTTAATCTATTCAGTGACACACTCTAGAACCAAATTAAGTGGGTGAGGAAACAGCGTGTCATTCACAGTGGGTAAAGTTTATGCAAGTTCCCTAACTTCTCTGTTACTCTTATATAACATGGGAATGAAAATAATATCCAACTAATCCTGTTGGTAGCAGAATAAAATGAGTTACTAGAGAGAGGCAGAGTATTTAGAGACAGTACAACATATTGCAAATAATCAATGTTAGTTATCATTATTTGTCAGGAAATA
The DNA here is from genome assembly GCA_004026765.1 of Micronycteris hirsuta. NCBI lineage: Eukaryota > Metazoa > Chordata > Mammalia > Chiroptera > Phyllostomidae > Micronycteris > Micronycteris hirsuta. Next base: position 44,250 of record PVJI01004152.1, on the reverse strand, counting down.
ATTAAAAATATAATCACTGTATGGTCCAGCAGTCCTACCACAGGCTACGACCAAAGGAAATACAAACACCATGTCCACGATACAGCGTATCACTGCAGCGTCGTTTACAATACGGGCATGTACACGCCCACACATACACACATGCGCTGGACTATTACTCAGCCTTAAGAAAGGAGGAAATCTCACCATCTGTACCAACCTGGATAAACTCAAAGGACATTATACTAAGAAAAATAAGCCAGGCACATAAAGAAAAACACTGCATATTTCACTTACATGTGGGATCTAAAATAGTTGAACTCTTAGAAGCACACAGTGGAATGATGGTTGCCAGAGGTTGGGGTCGGAGAAAATAGGAAGATGTTCATATAAAGGGTACAGGGTTTCAGTTGTACCCAATGACTAAGCTCTGGAGATCTACAGTACAGCATAAAGACTACAATATCAAATTACATACTTAAAATTGTTCAGAAGGTACATCTTAATTGTTCTTAACACACACACACACATAAAGTGCTAACTACATGAGGTGATGGATATGTTAAGTAGCTTGATTGTGGTGATCACTTTACAGTGTACACATATATCAAATCATCAAGTTGTACACTTACACATATATGACTTTTATGTGCTAATGATGCAGCAATAAAAGTGAAGAAACAAAACGTTATTTTAAAGCACAATCAAAATAACTATGTATTAATATTTTTGGAATATATATATACTTTAATATGAACAGATGCAAAGATTGGAAGGTTTTAAATTAAATATGAGGAAAGCTAATAGGATTGAAGATACAGAGTAAAAGGAAAATTATGAAACTGAATTAGAAATAAAAGAAGGATGTACAGGGACTACAGATGAGAGCATGAAGAAACTCAGTTAGATCCTCTCTCCAGGGACTTTAAATGTCAGGCAGAGAGAAAGTGGTACAGACCAGGAAGAAGGGGAAGGCTAGGCTGGCAAGCAAGACTCGAGACCAAAAGACTCAGTCTCAAGACCAGCAAAATCACACCTCGGGCACCAGAAACACAGGGCAGGGCCAGGAGCCATGATGTATTTCCTCCTGAGAGGAAGGAGGTCCTGTTTGCTTCCTTGGCTCCCCATGTACCCAGCAATGGGTCCTAGTATCTGAGGTTACTTCAGTTTGTCCTCATTCTTGGAAATTAAAAATAGCCTAGTAATATATTGGTTTGATTAGGCACTCAATAGAGAAAATTTCCAAAGGAATTTTGTTCAACTTGAGACATACAACACAAGGCCCAGAAAACAATTACTCTGACCCTTCAGATAACCATTATTATTTCTCTCCCGCTCAAAGACTGCAATGGACATTTGGTAGAACAGCAATGATAAAAACAGTATATTTAATGTATTTGGCATGGTAATCCATCCTCCCAATCCTTTGTATCATTTCAAGAATTTGAAAAAAATTAAATATTTCAGTTACTTCCAATGTGATACCACATCAAGAGTGGGCTGTGTGGGCCCCGGCATTCTATCCCTATTAAACGTATGTTATAAAATAACATAACCAAAACCCTCCCGGAGCACCTAACACATGGCACGCATTCAAAAGCCAAGATCTTGTCCCTCAAGCATAACTCCATTATCCAAGAAAAACCTGTCAAAATTCATGAGATAAATTGACGGTTACTGACATTGATGGTATGAGTGGGAGGGAATACAACCGATGACAAGTCTGGAAAGTAGTTCCTGGGACTTACTCTTACATATGAGGTTAAGGGACTTGGGTAAATATAGGTGATATTATGGTATTAGTAGTTGTTTTTTTTTTTTTTTTTTTTCCCCTAGAAGTCTTTGAGAAAGAAGAGAAGGAAGGGGATAGAGAATAAAGTGTTTGCGGTATAGACAATAGTGAAGAATAAAATTAAGTTTTTCAGGCTGGAGTTATAATAAACCTATAGGCAAACAATTAAGTTCTAATAGGAGAGATAACAAAAAGCCTGTTTTTGCAGATGATATGAGCTGTAGGTCTTGAAGCCAAACCTGAAGAAATCGGAGAAAAAAGTGTACAGGAAAAAATATAAAACTGAAAATATGACTAGAATCAAAAGTAGACAAGGCCCAAGTCCTTGAAAGGAGAAAGTAATTGGATAGAAATTGAAAAATAATAATTGTAACCACTGTTATCTGTAGACCAACTTACAGAATATGAAAAATAAACACAGTAAAGCAAGACTGAGGTCAAATCAGTATAGGAAATACGTTCTGCAGTTACCTCCCCACATGGCCCTGTCTGCCTACTGAACAGCATCACTCACCTGAAAGGAACTATCAGCTCTTAAAGGACTCACTCTCTGGGTGCTGTGTAACTTGGCCTGGATTTCAAGGCATTGAGACCTTACCTTTGCCCAGGAGGGTGAGGGCTAGGCCTAGCCAGAGGGGAAGTTCTAATAGGAGGTTATCATGAAGCTATGGCAATACCCAATTCTGACAAAATAATCCATGAACATATTATTAACAAGATTGTGAATATTTTAATAAAGAAGAAGTGGGAAAAAAGCATCAAAATGGGATTGTTGAGATCAATGTCAGGGGAAGTGATATAATTTATTTCTCATGCATTTCCTAGACTGGTAGAGAAGAAACAAGAGGATGTTATAGGTGGAAAATAATCTGGCAAAAACTCCCTCCTCATATTCTCATAAACAATTATAGGGACCAAGATGGATTTTATAGTTACCCAAACAAAGTTTATTAATGGATCATTGTGTCTCCCTGTAGCTGAATGGTGAGCAGGGAATGCTGGTCTTTTTCATTCAACGTTTTGATTAAAGGCTTAGATAAAGACACAGATGGCATGCTCATCAAATTTTGGGATGATGTAAAGCTGAGTGTTATCACTAATATGTTAAATGTCAGAATCAAGATTTAGAGTGTTTACAAAGCTAGAATAGTGATCTGTGACTCATTATTATATGAAAGATAGTACAGAGAAAAATACAATTCTATAATACGGCACCCGAAAGGCAACCGGACATCTATACCTAGAAGGGGAGATAACAAAGTTTTATAGCTGTTCCTAAACAAACAAACAAACAAACAAAACCCTAAAACTTCAGGATTTTTTTTAACTGACCAATCTAAGAGAGAGAAAGGAAGCAAGAGAGAAAGAGGAAAAGGGTAGAGGGAGAGTGATAGAGAGAGAGAGAGAGAGAGAGATTGATTTGTTGTTCCACTTATTTATACATTCATTGGTTTATCCTTGTATGTGCCCACTGGGAATCAAACTCACAACCTTGGCATATCAGGACAATGCTCTAACCAATGGGGCTACCTGGTAGGATTTTGTTAAACTACAAAATGACAATGCATTAAGACTCACTATACAAAAGAAGTCATGCATTTTGTTTATTTTAATGTAAACTTCATCTATCAAGAAGTATTTGAGATGGTTTATAAAACAAAACCTACACCAAAGTACTATTAACATGGTCTCAAGAAAGTGAGAGAATATAATATTGGGAATATTGCACTCTTATTTATTCAAGAGACATCATTTAAGTATCCACCATGGCTGAAGATACGTTCCTTCCCTGTTACACACCTACTCAGCCTTCACTTTCTTGATCCCTAGAGTGAGCGGCCTGCTCTGATTCTCTAATCTGAGTGATCCCCCCTTGTTATTCTTTCACAGTGCCCTGATCCTTTTTATCATAGCACTTAAGAAAATTTATACAACATTATATATTCTGTGTATATATTTTCTTAAGATCTCTCTCAACCACCACACTGCAAGCTCCAAGCTCTTGAAGGCAAGGATACCATATGTTTTGTCTGACACTACATACTCAAGGTGTGTCACAGTGCTTGGCACATAGGTAGGTGTTTAATAAATATGTCCTGAATTAATGAATACATGAGCTAATAATTGGAGGCTAATAATTTGGAAGGGGAGAAAAAACTTACAAAGAGATAAAGTCTAATATAAATTATGCTCTTCATAAAAGTCTGACTACATTTCTGTGAGAATGTACAACTAACCAGACTGATGGAAAAGTTGGAAAAAAGTGCTCTTTGAAAAACTGAAGAAACTGCCTTGCTTCGGGGCTCAAAAGATTAGTAGAAAAGTTCAGCTTAAAGAGAAAAAAAGATAGTGACTGAGAGAAGAATATAGGCAAAGGAATGGAGTTCTGCAAGAACAGAAGGTGCACGGGGAAGAGAGGCAAGAAGTCCAGTGTGGTTGCAGCATATGGGGCAGGAACTGTGTAGATGAAAGTGACATTGGGACATCATGTTTCTTTTGCTATCATTTAAGTGCTTATTGTCAAATGGAAACATACTGGAGAAAAGAGCACAATAAGGGAGGGACTAGAAATTACGTATGAGTCAGACTATAGTACACTCTGGATATTCAGTCAAATTCATAAATGTAGGGGCATTACATATGTTTTCGAGTTTTGAAATGCTTTTAAGGAAACAATATTTTAGATTTGCTTTTAATTTGTTATATATTATAGTCTGTCCAGGAAGTATCCAATCATGTAATATGAAAAACAGAGACATTTATTGAAGAAGATACAAGATACAAGAAACATTGTACATAGGACAATGATGCCTCAGTCCCCTTCAAAGTAGGCACCTTGGGACCTCACACAGTTCTCCCAATTGCTATCAGCTACCTTGTCATATTTTCCTGAATCTCATGGATGGCCTGAAATTTCTTCCTTTTCAAAGGTGATTTTAGTGTTGGGAAAAAAACAGAAGTTGCAGGGTGTCAAATCTGGGCTGTAGGGTAGCTGAGTCACCTGGGTGATTTGATGTTTTGCCAAAAAACTCTGCATGAGACGTGATGTGTGAGTGGGCACGATGTTGTGATGAAGCTGACAATCGCCTGTTGCCCATAGCTGTGGCCTTCTGAGTCATGCTCACTCAATGGCGTCTACTGCCCCCACAGACCAGTACAGTGAAGTCACGGTTGTTCATGCATGCTCATTCCAGTCCTCTCTCCTTGGCTGCCATGTTACATCAATGAAGCACAAACCATTCTTGCTTTATTAATAATGGCTGGATTTTTTCTGGGCAGACATCGTATACACAATCATTTCCAAATGGAGCCACAGGACTGCCTTGCATGTCTTCTGCCTCAAACCTCTAGAATAGGGATGCCAAACTCATTTTCACTGGGGGCCACATCAGCCTCGCCATTGCCTGCAAAGGGCTGAATGTAATTCTAGGACCGTATAAATGTAACTACTCCTTAACAGTTAAGCGAGAGCTTGGTGCTGCCACCGGGTAGAAAGAAGGTGGAGGCTGGATGAAACAAGGTGGAGGGCCGGGCTCAGCCTGTGGGCCTTGTGCTTGCCACCTGTGCTCTAGAATGTTAACATAGGGCAAACTGACCTTTTAACTGGGCCTAAAGCAATCTTGTTTTCCAAAGAACTATTTGCAAGGATCACAAAAAAGGAAATATTAGGACTACAGGACTCATGGCCACTGAACTAAAAATGAAAACATGGTTCAGAATTAGCACCACTATGTTAGCATACCTATAAATACCCTTTGCCTTTGTCTCCTAACTGGAACACTACTTAGGCTTCTGCCTGAGTTAGTGCTTCCTGAATAGCTCTCTCTCTCTCTCTCTGTTTTTTTACGTCAAGTAAATGATTGTTGCCTCCCACTTTGGCCTTTTATTTTCAGGTTAACAAATGGAATAAAGTTAATTTGGAACCAATGGATAGAGGAAGCTACATTTAGACTTAAACTAAAGATCTTCCCAAGTTTAGAGCTGTCCAATTGACTTGTAGCAATGAACTTCCAGTCAGCGAGAGGCTGTAAGCACATGGTGGGGGAATGATACTTCGACCACCATTTCAAATAAAAATATGTCATCTCTTCCAAATGTCAACACCATTCACACCACCTACCTCGCCACTGTAATCTATTCCAAATTCTGTAGCCCAGATATCTAATTATAAAAGTCTCTTCTTCTACTTAAATATTTTCAATTGTGTTTTCTAATATCTCTAATAATTGCTCCGCTCAGTCCACTCTTAATCTGCATGTTACCTTGTCAGTGTTGTCTCCATCCATCACTGACCCAGCCTTCATTTATTCTCGACTCTACCCTGTTTCTCCACAGCTTGTCAGTGTTATCCCTCCTCTCAAATTTTTATTCTGTACCCATTCCCATGGTCTTGGACTTTTTTCACTCTGACAGGGGCCACTACAACTCTATCCTCATTGCTTTCTCTACTTTTAATTCTTCCTTTATCCAATATATCCAATACATCATCAACCCTGAAGCCAGGACTATCTTTCTAAAACAAACGTTGACTCTGAGTACAGCAGCCTTGGTTAACAGCTCTTCTTTGTGAAGCACCAGCTCAGGATTTGAAGAATCAGAGGGAAAGAGAAAGGGGGAGAGTTGGGACAGGGGCTCCTGGGTGTCTCATAACCTCAGGCAATTTTATCTATGGGCAGCCCATGTGGAATACTCACTTCTGATGAGTATTATCTGTGAAACATTATTAGGTAAATGTGTCACCAGAGGGAAAAGGGTGAGAACTGTCCTGAAGCATCATTACAGAGGAACGGCTCTTGTGCCTCTTAGCATTTGCAGGTATTTGCAGAAAACAAGAAATTTCAAAATTTTAAGTGTTAAATTTTGTGTCTCGGTAGAAAGCTTATGCCCTGTAAATATAAGGTTATGTTCCATTCTATGTTGATAGATATAAAAATAATTTTATTCTAAAATTAATTTTAGTTAACACTGAAGGTCTGTCAGATGAGTCCCTTAAAAAATAAAAAAATAAGTTCAAACATTACTTTGCCTTAAAAAGTGCCTTGAATAGTTAAAATCTTTTTAGCATATGAGTTCCTACATAAGTTAACTCCAATTGACATTTCTAACCTTGTCTTCTACTGCCTACCTATATCTTGGTCACACTGAGACAGGCTGTAAGCCAGGACAAGTGGAAGAGGGCAACTGAGACAGACAATTGAACAAAACAGTCAAGCAATTTACAGCCAGATACAGAAGGTCATCCCAATAGAGCACGGGTGGCAAACACAAGGCCCGTGGGCCGAATCCAGCCCTCCTTGTTTTATCCGTCCCGGCACCTTGTTTCTAGCCAGTGGTAGCACCGAGCTCTTGCTTAACTGTTAAGGAGTAGTTACATTTATTCAGTCCTAAAATTACATTCGGCCCTTTGAGGGCAATGGCGAGGCTGATGTGGCCCCCAGTGAACATGAGTTTGATACCCCTGCAATAGAGACAACATTTAAGCGTCAGTTGTATTTCAGCTCCAGGACCAGAAAAACAGCAAAGTCACGGGGGCTGCAATCAGTAATGACCCCCTGCTCTATTGTTGAGAGCGTCATGTTCACGCAATAGTCTTCCCTGTAGGCCACCCTTCAGGCCCCACTCGCAACCCTGACCCAGGCTTTAAGAGCCGAAAGTGCCAAGCCACCTGTATGACCACCAGTCCCACAGGTGACACTGGCACTGAGAAATAACAGGGAGTCAACAAAGCTGACTTATGCTATTAACTTGGACTTTATTAATCCACTCCCTCCTAGAGACTTTAAAGGTAGCAGGGCCCTGATTCTCCCTTGATTTTGATCCAGTGAAACTGACTTTGGATTTCTGAGCTTCAGAACTGTGATAGGAAAAAAAAAATACATGTTTTAATCTACCAAGTATGCAGTTTTGTTATAGCAGTCATAGGGAACTAATATACATATGTATATTAAAATTCTTTATACATAAGCAATGATTTATATTCTGTGTTTTGTTATAAAGCATTGCCTATGTATGATAAAATTAGACTTTTCCAGGTGTTCGTCATGGTAGAATTGTGAAGTAGACACAGCCCCCTCCTAAGAAGCACTGGGACTGGGGAACCTGTGTCTTGATGAAAGACAGGAAGCAGACATGCTCAGTTCGTGACGGGTCTAAGGGCTGGGGAAGGGCTGACTGGCAAGACTGCCTGTGATTTCCCAGAGGAGGTAATATTTCTCATGTAAGTCTAGAAAGGTTATTACGAGTGAACTAGAGAATTAGGTTGCAAGGAGAAAAAATGAAAGTCATAGCAGAGGTAAAGTGAACGGGTACAGAAGGCAAATGCCCCATGAGAACGAACGGCACCTACTGAGACATGCAAAATTAGACGATGACTGGAGTTCGGCACAGAAAGGGAGAAAGACGAGGCGCAGGGGTTCAAAAAGAGTAAAGTCGTGAAGGGCTGAAGTCCCTGCAGGGGGTCTGGACAATCGGTTGACATTGAAAGTTTAAACTTATGTGAGCGACAACCAGATTTGCCTTTTGGAAAGATTCCTGTTATTGAAATGGCAGAAATAGATGGCAGAAGGAAGGACTGAGTGAGGACTGTGGGACAACGCCACAGTGAATATCAGGAAATGGGAGAGAAGTTCGAACTAAAAAGAGAGCCACAGAGATGGAAAAATACGGAAAGAGAGAAATATCTCTAAAGTAGAGATATCATAGCAATTTTTATGGCAACACTCACATTTAAAAAAAAAACAAAAGAAGCAAAATCTCAATATAAAAAATCAGAAACATATTCTTCATATTGTCAAAGTTAAATTTTCTTGCCCCAGAGTAGGCGCTATTAATACATCCTCAAGCGCTGTGATGTGAAGACTTTTGCTATGTATCAAGAAACATAAGCATGTGGCAGGGGTGTCCAAACTTTTGGAGTCTCTGGGCCACGCTGGAAGAAAAAAAGTTGTCTTGGGCCACACATTAAATATGAAAACACTAATGAAAAATGATGAGCAAAAAAAAATGGTTTTAAGTAAATTTATGATTTTGTGTTGGGCCACATTCACGGCCATCCTGGGCCGCATGCGGCCCACAGGCCGCGGGTTGGACACCCTGGGAGATGATTTAGGAAACTGGCCATGGCAAAAATTGCAAATGACTCACTTTTTTTTCTATAAGGGAGAGTAAAATACAATTACTCAGTCTCTTCTCTGTGATGGATTTATGAGGACAGCTCAGAATAGGTAACATAAATCTCTCAATAATTTAAAATTTAACTCATTCACAGGAGATATAAAGTATTTAAATGTATTAAGTTTAAATTCACCTATTTTCCAGTGACTGCAAATAAGTGAAATGATAATTCTTTAAGTTGCAAAGAGATTCTTTGTTATTTATTTATTTAGCTCTGTCTGCTATCTATACCCCTTTATATATTATAACAAACTGATTGCTGCAATAGAGTTAAGCTGCTAGTGCTAACTTATTTCTGGATGAAATATTAATGAAGATAATTAAATGTCTATCAAAATCAATCATATTTCACCTAGAATCAAATATAAAACAGATTGTATTTTTACCTTATAGTTTGATGAATTTAAGTTTATTTATACAGTTATCACTGATTCACTTGGAATAATATTTTTCTGCATTTTCCATTCTTTCAAAAACAGTTTGTCCACTTGTAGCAATGCAACTTCATTTCCTCTATCCCAAACTGTATATCAACCACAAAGCAGAATCACATATTCTCTGAAGTTTGTCTGACCATGTATTATACAGCTGACTTCTCTATGGATCTGTATTCATTACGCACAGCTATTTTACCCAAAGAGCTGTTTAAAAAGAAATTTTCCACCTGACAATTACACTTAAATTAGATCCAGACTCTTTTCCTTTGTCCCATAAGATTCTGCCTCTTTCTTCAACCTCACTTCACAAAACTCTCTCCTTACTCCCTACATTCAAACCACTGGGCTTCCATTGTTAGTTTGGCCAGAATTTCTTTCCTGCCATACATCCTATGGACATGCTTGTCCCACAAACTAAAATTACCTTGAACGTACTTTTCACAGTTGCCTGCTTTCTTCTTACTCTTCACATATCAAATTGTTACTTCAGTGAGGACTTCCCTAAAATCTAAGATTTTCTATTCATAGCATTGTAACAGGGTGCAGCCGGGGCGGGGGTGGGTGAGCAAATAGGTATTTGTAATGGGGTCCAGAACTTGGTGTCCAGGAAATATCAGAAAAAATATATATATATGATGTCCTCACCCCCATAACTCTGAGCTGGGGGATGGGACACATGGAGCCATTGAGAAGAGCTTGGAGATGATTGGCTCCACACCACAGGGTCACACATGCCTGGACTTACTATGGCAGTCCAGTAAAGCTGGAAAAATACAGGAATGCTGGCAGCTGTGGCCAATTGTGGGAGGAATTGGAAATGGTGTGGCAGAGGAAGATTGGCGTAGAAGGATGGTTCATTGTATAATTAATTCTATTAATGGAATTCTATTAATTCCATTAATAGAATTAATTATACGTCTGTTCTTATGCCAGTACCAGTCTGTTTTGATTGCTGTGGCATTGTAATATAGTTTGACGATAGATATTGTGATCCTTCCTACTTTGTTCTTCTTTCTCAAAATTGCTGAGGCTATTCAGGGTCATTTATGGTTCCATATATATTTTTGAAATCTTTGTTCTGTATCTGTGAAGTCATTGGTATTTTAATAGGGATTGCATTGAATCTATAAATAGCTTTGGGTAGTGTGGATATTTTGATGATGTTAATTCTTCCTATCCATGAACACAGTAAATGCTTCCATTTGTTTGTGTCTTCCTTAATTTCTTTCTTTAGTGTTGTGTAATTTTCTGAGAACAGACATATAGATCATTGGAACACAATAGAGATCTCAGATATGTATCCATGTCTCTATGGTCAATTAATATTTGACAAATATTTGCAGCATGAGCATAAAGGGGCAGAAGCATAAAATTGAATAAAAATAGCCTCTTCAACAAATGGTGTTGGGAGATCTAAACAGTTACATGCAAAAAAAATGAAACTTGACCACCAACTTACACCATACACAAAAATAAACTCAAGATGAATAAAAGACTTATAAATATAAGTTGCAACACCGTAAAACACAGGCAGGAAAATCTCAGATATTCCATGCAGCAATATTTTCACTGATATGTCCCCTAGAGCAAGGGACATAAAGGAAAAAATAAATGGGACTTCATCAAAATAAAAAAAAAACTTCTGCACAGCTAAAGAAAACATCAAAAAAAATGAAAAGGGAACCGACCATATGGGAAAATATATTTGCAAATGATACCTTGCACAAAAGTTTGATCTCCAAAATATATAATGAACTCATACAACTCCAATCCAGGAAGACAAACAATCCAATTAAAAAAATGGGCAAAGGATCTTAACAGATATTTCTCCAAGGAGGACATACAAAGGGCCCAGAGACATATGAAAAGATGCTCAGCATCACTAGCCATCAGAGAGATGCAGATTAAAATCACAATGAGATACCACTTCACACCAGTCAGAATGGCCATTATAAACAAATCAACAAACAACAAGTGCTGGCGAGGTTGTGGAGAAAAGAGAACCCTAGTGCACTGTTCGTGGGAATGCAGACTGGTGCAGCCACTGTGGAAAACAGTATGGAATTTCCTCAGAATTCCACTGCTGGGATTATACCCTAAGAATCCTGAAAAACCAATTCAGAAGAATCTATGCACCCCAATGTTCAAAGAACAATTTACAATAGCCAAGTGCTGGAAATGACCTAAGTGCCCAACAGTAAACAAGTGGATCAAAAAATGATGGTACATTTACATGATGGAATACCATCAAGCAGAAAGGAAGAAGGAACTCCTACCCTTTAAGACAGCTTGGATGGAACTGAAAAGCATTATGTTAACACATTTCGTACTGCATAGAAATCGCTAAGACATATGCCAGGGACCGCACAATATTGGGCAAACTGCATGTTAATTAAATCATCTCGTGATGCAGTCCTTAACAGATGGAGTGCAAAACACGAGAAAACTCGTGAGCGGTACAAAAAGTGTTAAGTGAAATAAGCCAGTCAGTGAAAAACAAATACCATATGATCCCACCTATTAATGGAACCTAATCAACAAAACAAACAAGCAAGCAAAATATAACCAGAGACATTGAAATAGAGAACAAACTGACAGCGACCAGAGTGGAAGTGGGAGGGGATAATGGGAGGATAAGGGGGGGAGGGTTGTCAAATAACATGTATAAAGGACATGTGGACAAAGCCAAAGGGGGTAGGATTGAGGGTGGGAGGTGAGAAGGGTGGGGTGGGGGGAGGTAACAGAGACAACTGTACTTGAACGACAATTAAAAAAAGGAAAAAAAAAGAATTATAAAAAGCAAATGACCATCATAATGTACTGAGAAAAAGCATCTCACAAACTATACACCCTTTCATATTAAAAAACAAAAAACAAACAACAAAAAACCCTCTCAACATTGGGTATAAAAGGAACATACTTCAACATAATAAACTCTACCTATTACAAAGCGATGGCTAACATTAAACTCAATTGTAAAAGATTGAATGCTTTTCCCCTAAGATCAGAAACAAGACAAGGTTGCCGATTTTCACCATTTTTATTTAATATAATATTGGAAGCCTTAGCTAGAGCAACTAGGTAAGACAAAGAAGTAAAAGATATCCAACTAGGAAAGGAAGAAATAAAATTGTCACTATTTGCAAATGATATGATTTTATATACAGAAAATCCCAGAGACTGAAAGGAAAGAACTATTATAACAAATAAAAAAAATAGTAAAGTTGCAGTATGTACAATGTACTTAGAGAAAAGACTCGCATTTTTATACACTAAAAATGGGACATTTAAAAATAAAGAAAAAAATTACTCCATGCACAATAGCATGAAAAATAATAAAAGACCTAGGAATACATTTACCCAAGGAAATGAACCATCTGTACAATGGAAACTATAAGACTTTGTTGAAAGAAATTGAAGAAGACATAAACAAATAGAAAGACATCCCTGTTCATGGGTTGGAGTAATTAATATAGTTAAAATGTCCCCACCACCCAATGCCATTTATATATTCAATAAAAGCACTACCAAAATTTCAATGGCATTCTTTAAAGAAAAAATTTCTAAAATTTGTGTGGAACCACAATTCTAAAAAATAACAGAGCAGGAAGTATCACACTTCCTGATTTCAAACCATACTACAAAGCTGCAAAGCTATAGTAATTAAAACAGTATAGTACTAGCATAAAAACAGACATATAGACCGATAGAAGAAATTAGACAACTCAGAATTGAATCCCCATATATTTAGTCAACTAGTATTCAACAAGGGAGCCAAGAACACCTAATGGGGAAATGAGTGTCTTTTCAATGTGTGTTGGGAAATCTGGACACACACATGCAGAACAATAGAAGTGGGCCCCTGTCTTACACAACTCACAAAATTAAATTGAAATGGACCAGAGACTTAAACCTAAGACTTAATTTTATAAAACTCCTAGAAGAAAATGTAGAGAAGAAGCACCTTAACATTGGTGTTGGCAATGATTGTTCTGATTATGATACTAAAATATACCCAAAAAAGCAAAATAAAAAAAGGCACTACAACAAATCTAAAAGCTTTTGCACAGCAAAACAAACAACTAACAAAATGAAAGGCAATGTACATAATGAGAGAAAAATTTTGCAAGCCAAATATTGGATAAGGGGTTAATATCCAAAATATATAAAGAATTCAGACAACTCAACAACAACAAAACCCAAACAATCAAATTAAGCAATAGGCAGAGGAATTAAATAATCTTTTTCCAAAGAAAACATCTGAATGGCGAACAGGTACGTGAAAAGATGCTCAACATCATTAATCATCTGGGAAATGCAAATCAAAATTACAATGAGATACTGCCTCACACCTGTGAGAATAGGTAACATCAAGAAGAGGGTAGCAAGTACAGGTGAGGATGTAGGGGAAAGGAAACTCTTGTACTCCGTCGGTGAGGTGTACATTGGAAAACAATATGAAAATTCCTCAGAAAAGTAAAAATAGAACTAACATACAATCTAGCAATTCTATTTTTGTGTATATATGCAAAGGAAATGAGAGTAGAATATGAGGTTTAGGTGTATACATATATATATTCCCATGTTTACTGCAGCAATATTTATAATGGTCAAGATACAGAAACAACCTGAGTGCCCATCAGCAGATGAATGGATGAAGATGGGGTATATACACACAAGGGAATATTATTCACCCACGAGAAAGACATACTGTCATTTGTGACAACATGCATGGACCTTGGGGACATACTGAGATAAGTCAGACAGAAAAAGGCAAATGCTACATGTTATCACTTATATGTGGAATATAAAAAAGCCAAACTTGTAAAAACAGAGAGTAAGATGGTGGGGTGATAGAGGGGGGTTGGCAGATGCGTAGGAGTTGTTTAAGGGTGAAACATTGCAACAGGTAAACAAGTACTAAGTCCTAGACACCTAATGTACAGTCAAGTGCATGTAGTCAACAATATTATGTTATAATCAAACTTGCTACAAGACTAGAACTTCTTTTGTAAAATGGGTCCGTTACTTGCTTGTGATGTGTTTAATGTTTCCAAAAGTCAAATCACTGAAAACAATTGGATAGACTAAGCAGGAAGCAGAGCAATGATGGCACCAATTTTAAAAAAATCATTAAACTTTAAATTGCATTCATATAATGATACAGATATATCTTAAATAAAGACAAGCTAATATACACATTGGCAATAAAGACAAACTTGTATGTTAGAACTAAATTCAATTTGCCTTTTCTGGTACTACTAAGACAGCTTATTTGGAACATAAGATCTTGATGACAGAGACCAAAAACCAATCATTTTTCCCAGAGTTTGCTATTCAAACACAGATTCTTTCCATACCCTCTGTAAAATTCCTAAATTGCTTCATCTCTTTAAAAAGGAAAAGATGCAGTAACCCCTCCCCCCAAATAGAACAGGGAATTCATAAACTCAATTGTAATCATAGTCTCAGCCTCCTCCACCAATGTTTACTCCACCTTCATTCTTTTCTCCACTCACCCATACTTTTCTAATTCTGTTAAAGTTCAAAAAAAAAAAAAGTTCTTCTCCCTATTTAACATCTGGCAAACTCTCCCAGCTGGCCTGATTTTTCTTTTTTTTTTTTTTTCAATTTTATCCTACTATATGGGTGAACTTATATGTTGTATTATAAAATATTTAGAAATTACTTTTTCATTGGTATTTTGTAAACTCGCTTATTAGAGACTAAAGGCCTAATCACATATAACATGCATGTGAAGAGCACCAATGAACACCATTTGCATTGGGCTTTTGCTTTCTCAGTGAACTACAGCAACTGCGCTCTCCACCAGCAAACACGCAGCCAGAAGAGAAGAATAGAGGTGAGGAAAGGACCCAAAACACATTCCAGATAATGATGAGACATGAACACGCGCGTTTTGTGTGTCAATAATTTATGAGAGACGATGTGTAGTATTGACAAAGGAGAATGAAACAATTCTTAAAAAATAACTTTACTAATTCTAGACCTTGGACAAACCTCCTGGGTTATGTCAATGCTCTCATCCGTTACAACTCATCCGTCTCCTTACCAGAGCTGCTGCAGTGGGAGGGGTCAACAGGTCTTCCGCTTTTATCAGAGCAGGCTATTGCTCGAAAGCGCGTGCCCTTTCCACATTGTTTGCCGTCTGCTTGCACCTGCAGTCCGCGCAGAGGTTCCCTTCTGCTTTCAGGAAGAATGCAATCTGACCAATTTCCATAAGGTTGAGATATAAATACATCACAAGGACATAGTTCTGTTTCCACTAGAGGGTACAGGTCAGGTTCCTGGCATTTCTCCTTCTTCCTGCTTTTTCCTGTTCCAACAAGAAATATTCATGCATTAATTTCACGTCCACTGTATTGTTAAAATTCACTCACATTACTATATTTAAAAGCTCTTATAATATTAAGTCTTAAGTAAAGTTTTTCTTATTTTCATTCCGTTGTGCATAGAATTAAATCCTAGGTCAATGAAAGCAACTCCCAGAGTAACTGAAATTCAAGTAAACTTGACAAAAGTGTTTTTATGCTGGAGATTGGCACAGAATACTTAGGAAGTGTTTGCCGCAGTGGCTCAACAGCTAGAAAATTCTTGTTTATTTATTTTTTCCCAATACTTTGTTGATAAAAACAGATTGATTACCTTGTCACCATTTTCCTTGAAGCTAATGGTTGCCAGGGAAACTGACAAAATAGTATGAATACCAACCCTTTCCCCTTTTTTTCAAGTGACTTTTTAAAAACAGAGATGATTTACTCAAGGAGTGCGGCTGAGGGTCAGTTGGGTGTGACAGACAAAGCGGAACTTATTTTGGTTCCCATCATCCGGCAGCTCACGAATACTGACAGAAACAAAAGACTGGGGTAAAATGCTCAAATCATATTGGATGATTTAATCTGAGAAAAAGCAATGGCTTCTACCTTGAGAGACCTTTTATAACTTACATATTCTAGAATGTGACTTTACCTTATCAATGACCTTATGCACTTTTTAGTTGTAATCCCAACTTTCAATAATGACAATGCAGACTCATTTTTTCACAGCTCTGAATACTTGATAATCATGTTTAATGCATTCCAAGTCTGCTTGTAACTTGATTCAACTTTTCTGTTAACACACTTCTAGATTCCTAAAAGTTTTGCCAGATCTGGTAATTCCACTTCTTGTCTCCTCATTAGTGGATCATTAGCTAGTCATGATCAGTTATTGAAAGTAGACATCTTTATTGATGTATTTCCAGTCTTCACGGCTCTTTTAGAAATACTGGGTATAAGGTGATGCATGAACTACTTTCTCCTCGTCAGATAATTTACATTACACACAACAATTCTACAGTTATCACCTGATGGTTGGCTCTACAGTCTTCCCTGATGCTTATGGGCACAATAAACAAGGATTCCTACAGGTCCTGAAATGATCTTGCAGACATTTCAAACACACGACTGTCTGTCTGAGGGCATATATTCACTTGCCTCTCCCATTAGGGCCACTTACTGAGAATATACTTGAAAAACACATCTCTGTTACGGTTGTAGGAATTTACTGATTGAAAGATATATCAGTGGGTGGCAATTGGCTTCTTCCTGTCAGCATTTCACTTACCCAGTCTCTGGTGTTTTCCAAATGTCCGTAAAGTACTATTTTCTCCATCTCTTCTATTTCTACTATCTTCTCAACACACTTAACTCTGGATTCTGAGTCTACATATAGCTTAAAACTACTTACTCCTGCCACAGTAATGAAATAAAGCCCTGTGATATCTTTTATTCTTTCTTTTTTCAGACTTGGTTGTTCAATGGTAGTTCAGAGCATGACTGCACCATCAATCTTGAAATATTCTTTCCAAGTTCTATCACACCTCACCTGCTTGTCCCTCACCTCTGCCTCATACCCCACTATCCCTCTAAACAGACTTTATTTGTTTGTGTTTGAATTTTTCTCCCTCTGTAGCTCCCTTAACTGATGGGCTTCCTGGGGGCACTGCCCTAGATTTTCTTCTTTTCTGATCCTAAATCTTTACCCACCCAGAGTTTAAATAGTCATCTAGAACTCTTAAATCCATCATTATTATCTTCAGCCCACATTTCTTGCTCAAGCCACAAACTAGAACCAAAAAGAACCAATCAAATACATCCTGGCAAAACCCACACTCATCCTCTTACTATTACTATCTACCTTTCTCCTAGTGTATTTCCCAATGGGACCAAGTCAAAACCTGAATGTCATACTTGAATCATCTGTTGTACCACCCGTATCTGTTTTAATGGCCAAAACCTATCACTTCAAATACCTATATTTCTCTTGAGTCTGTTCATTGTTTCCATTATGACCAATACCACCCATATTTAACTCGCTTCCAAATCCCCAGCTTAAATTACAACAGTGGCTTCTTCTAAAATCTTATTGCCACTTCTGTCTAGTTCCCAAACTGCAGTCAGGACCAGCTTACAGAGATTGAAACCTATCACATCATTCATCTACTTTAACTCTCTAGTGACTCATCACAGTTCATGGAATGAAATCTGGACTCCTCACCATAGTTATCAAGGATCCATGGGATCTGAGCCCGTAAGTGCCTGCCTCCTGCCTGTGCTGAACCACTCAGCCTCTGGCATATGTAGATGAAAAGGGTGCAGTAATAAATCATAAATCCCTAACTAGGCAGGTCATGGTAGGTAGTCAATCCCCATGCCTTTCACTTCTTTAGTGAAAGGTTTTTAAGCAAGCCCCATTCATTGTTCTTGTGACTCTAGGTTAACACACTTTTGAAATGACAGAAAAAATGGCCCTCAAAGAAGTAACCACCCTTAAGGAACCACACAATCTTGTAATCCAATCCATGTCTTACTTTTCTCCACCCTCATGTAATCTTCCTTAATTTCCTTTTTTTTAAGATTTTATTTATTTATTTTTAGAGAGGGGTAAGGGGGAGAAAAAGAGGGAGAGAAATGTCAATGTGTGGTTGCCTTTCACAACACCCCCCAACTGGGGACCCAGCCCACAACCCAGGCATGTGGCCTGATTGGGTATCGAACCAGCAACCCTTGGGTTCACAGGTCAGCACTCAATCCACTGAGCCACACCAGCCAGGGAAATCTTCTTTAATTTCAAATGCATAAAAGAAACTGCCAAACTGTTATTCTCTGGAGCATTTTAGATCTTGCTCCCTGGCATATGTTGTCAGTTTTGGCTCAAATAAACTCTTCTTTTTTTTATTTAAATCATGTTTTTATTTTTCAATTACAATTGACATAAAATATATTTCAGGTGTAACTCTTATAAAAATTTTCTACAGGTTTGGACATTTTTTACACTGACACATATTATAAGCTAGTAATATTGAACATTTTCCAGTTACTAGAAATTTGGCTCCTGGCTTTTGCATGGACTACTCCAGACATTTTCACCAGTTCTATCCTCTCTCCAATGCCTACTTAATGCCTACATGTCCTTCAGGTCCAAACTAGATTGCTCCCTCCAGAAAGCCACATTGAACCCACTCTTCACCTCAGGCCTAGTTGAGTGTTCTTCTCATATAGTTTGTATAGGCAGCATAATGGCTCGCGAAGGACGTTCACATCCTAACCCCTGAACCGGTAAGCATGCTCCCTTAGATGGCAAAATAAACTTTGTAGATGTGACTAAGATTATAGACTTCTGGATGAGATTATTCTGTATTATCTGGGTGGGTCTAATTTAATCACATGGTCTTAAAATCAGAGATTGAGTAGAAAGTCAGAAGAAATATGACTACAGAATAATAGTCACAGAAATGCAGTGTTACTAGATTTCAAGATGTAGAGCCATGAACCAAGGAATGAGAGCAGCCTGTAGAAGCTGGGAAAGGAAAAGAAACCAACTTCCCCCTGGAGCCTCCAGAAGGGAATTCCATCCTGCCAATGCCTTGTCTCAGCCCTGGGAAGCCCATGTCTGACTTCAGACCTACAGACCTGTAAGATAATAAATCTGTGTTATTTTAAGCCAACAAATTTGTGGTAACTTTTTACAGCAGCAGTAAGAAACCAATACAGCGCCCTTTAGAATAGCTATTGGAACGGGTACTACACTGTGTTGTACTACACTGGTACTACTCAGGTGCTACACTGGGCAGGTGCTACACTTGTACAAATCTCTGTCTCCCCATAGACTGCAAGCTCTAAGTTAGGATCAGGTCTGTCTAATTCCCAAAGCCTATCATGCATAAGTGGTAAACAAAAAATGTTCATGGAGTGATTGAAGAAAGGAAATTTTAAGAGGGGAGAATAAAGGAGAGAGAAAGTAAGAAGAAAGAGTAAGTGAGATAAAGAGAGACAGAGAGGAAGAAGAAAAAAAATGTTCATCTGCAAGGCAACCAAAGTTATTGGCAGAATATTCTGTACCATACGCAGAGTCTCTATATTAATGTTATCTTTCTTAATTATATGGTGTCACTGCCTGAAGCATTTGAGCAAGTTGGTTAATACAGATATGGTTCTCACAATGAGAAACAAAGGCTTGCTGGTCCTTTACTTTGCTTACCTTCTAGTCAAAATCAGCATTAACATCTGAATTAAATGAGCTGCTACTAATTAAAAATAAATAAATCCCTACTACAACTCTAAAGACATTTTTTTCCCTTTAAGTCAGAAGGAAATCTGTGCTTGATCCCACAAAAACACAGAACTGTAAGTAAGTATTAAATATGTGTGTATTTGTTCAGTTAATATATATAGTAAAACCTGGACATATATTTTATGTAATGATTTTTTCCATCATTATATAACAACTGCTTTAATTACCACTCAGTCTAAAACCTGTGATGATCTAGTTTAGATACAATGCACAGAACACCCAGATATTGAAGTCTCCTGTTAAAAATGGACAAAAAGAAAAAGAAACATCCCAGATCGTCCCCTATTCAATGGAGTGGCTTGTCTGTATGTATTTGTGCTTCTCCACATGTGTCTGTTTTGTTAAAGAGTCACACTGTGTTATGGTCTAAGTGGTCACTCATGTCAGGGGTAGCTTATTAAGTTTACTACCAAATTACATGGAAGAAAGTAAAATGCAAGCATTATATCACAATAAAAATAAGTCTTCAGAAGTTGAAAATTTCAATACACTACCTTTTTTTTAAAACAATAACATTAAATAATTTATTTGATTGGTATTATTGCACAACTCATTTATTTTATTAAATTGACCAGTTGCTTTTGTGTAACTTAGAAATTAAGACACACAAAAGGTCAATTAGCTGGCTAAAACCATAGCAGTTAATAATTTAGAAAAGAAATTCAAGTAATTCTTAAGATAGAGGTTTCAGGAAAAATGTTCAACAATTCTTCAATTATTCACATTAAAAAGTGTATTTCGAATAAATTAAACTTATTAAAGTTTTGACAATTCATAACAAACTATGCTGGTTGTAAAATGAAAAAAAATATCCTAGAATTTTCAATATTTTTCTTTCTCAATTTGCAAGTACAAAATATCATTAGTTAACTTTAACACAAAGAAAAACTGGCCACCAATTAAAACTTTTTTTTCTTCTCTAAAGGAGAGTCTCATGCATCTTTTTTAAAGATATAGAGTAACTAGGATAATGGCTTCTAAAGCATAATGTATGAACATGCAAACCAATTTTCCCTAAAGTTACCGCTGAATTTGAAATTATTCCTGTCATACACATTGTATGCCATTATGTTGTTTTATATTAGGAACATAACCAAAGTTGCATAAAATTGTATATGCAAAGATTTTTGTAGAAGAAAGAACACAATGTACTGCATATTTTATTTGATGTTTTTATATGGGATTATAAGTTTCCCCTACACTTACGACTGGGCTCCTGATTTGTATGCAGAAATACTGGTCAAGGCTCTCACCCATTAAGTAAACCTATTAGAATGAGTTAAATTTAAAACAATCTAATAAGCAATGCATTCAAACAAAGGGGTCTTGAAAACAAGGGAATTAGCACTTGAACTGCTGGTAAGAATGAATGGTCATTGTGCTGAGTTCTTCAATGTCTACACCAATTTTATTATCTCAGTGATTATTTTGGCATTTTTCCCTGTGGATCTCCATTCACTGAATTAAGTTTTCTATATATGCAAATACATGTACAGTTAAGAGGAGTTCTGACATATTTACCTAGACAAGCAGAAAAATATATTAGTGAATCAAGTATTTGTGTATTATAGGCAAAAAATGCTCCTGGACCTTGATTAAACTACTAACTGCTTTAATTTCCATCAAATTTCATGGATGCAAACAGAAGCAGTAATTAATAATATACCACAAAAGCAGAATCTATGTATGCAATTTGATTTCTACCTCGCATTACTAAAATTTTAAAATAAAATTGCTATGTTGCTCTTAAGGCAAATGGCAAAATATGATGATATTGGTTAAATTACCTTTGATGTTCTTTACAAATCAATGGCTGCTTTCCACCTTGTTGAAATCCTGGCATGACAGACACCAGAGACTTAGCCATTAACTACTCCAGGCGAGTTGATACATATATTGTCATTTAGGACTACAGAGTGTGTCAAAAGTAGGTTTGCAGTTGTTTGTATGGAAAACACACAATAATAAATAACAATAGAAGAATGAACTCTGTTTTGTGTACTCACAACTGTAAACCTACTTTCCCCCCACCCTGTACAAAGATTATAAAGCTGTACAGAGAAGAACTTCATAGCTATAGAGTGATTCTATACATCTTTCATCCATTTCACAAAGATTAACTGAATACAAAGGATGTGCTAAGCACAGACACAGAGGATATAATGGCAGGGCGGGCTGGGGAGAGGCAGAGATCTGATACCATCGCCTTTCTTTCTATACCTTACACTGTCCTCAGTAAGTTCAGAAGTGCATCACTGGTCTGAAGTGACATGAAAAGCACGCCTCACCTGTGAGCTGTCGCCGTCTGCTTCGGGTTGCTTCGCAATTTGTGGAGCAGGGCGTAAACTTGGACCACGCAGTGAAGGTGCAGTCCTCTCGACATGGGACAGTGCATTCTTGCACTAGGGGAGGCATGCTACTTGTCCGCTTGAGGCATTCGGTCATTTCTGCTGACTGGTTATCATTAGAGATGCATGAGACAACTAAAAAAAAATGCACATGGATTATTTTGTTATTTTGATTAGATAAGTCTGCCAATGGTTCTTTGAAAAAAATAGCAGAATCCCTCAATGTTTGAAAAATTAGTTATTACTATGATTTCAAAAGGTGTTCAGCATGGCTACCCTTATTTCTCTCTGAAAATTAAATGTTTATTGTTGCCAGTGGAGGTATTTGAGGATTTCAATGGTTACATAATTAATTCAAACCCTGCATTGACAGCAGCCAAAATAATTTTCAGTAATTTATTATATGCATCCTGATTGTTTGCATCTGATACAAAACTAGGTAAGAGAACCTGCAGCAGTCAGTAGTATGAAAACTAAATGAAAAATGCCACAGAAACATAATCTGAACTCTTCCTAGGTCTTCTTATTGGTTTGCTTGCTTAAATGTCACTTATGGAAATAGTTCTGTTTCACTTCACAGTCAATATTTTAAAAATAATTTCTGTTGTCAATAAGTAAACTTTTTTCTTATCAAAATTTCAGGAATAGTTAAAAATTTTAACTTTTTTTCAAGTACAGGCATAACCTATTCAGACGGTTCCCACTACAGGTATCCTACCAATTGCAGATAACTCTCCAAAGTTTCTCTCACACACTTTTTCCAACTGGAATGTCTCTAGTCACACCGTAAAATAAGTAAAACATTTATAAAATTTTACTTTTTTGTTTGATTTTTGCACCAGTGATTTAATTATGAATGGTATATTTGGGCATCTTTTATTCACCCTGATTAATTACAGACTCTATCCAAGGATATATCTTTATATTCTCTAGACCAGTATTTCTCAATCTTCATTACTCACCTGAGGACTTTTTAAAATTAGAGAGAGAGAGAGAAACATCGATGCCAAAGAGAAGCACCAGTTGGTTGCCTCTGGTACACACCTGGACCAGGGATTGCAAGTACCCATGCCCAGCTTAGGACCAAACCTACATGCCAGGTGTGTGTCCTGACTGGGAATTGAACCCACAACCCTTTGATTATGGGACAATGCTCCAACTGAGAACACCAGCCATCGTGGCACTATTGATATTTTAGACTGAATAATTTTTTATGTGGGTACATGAGTGTTTCCTGTGCACTGCAGACTATCTGGTAGCGTCTCAGGCCTCTACCAATTAGACACCAGTAGTACACATACCCTTCCAGTTGTGAAAACCAAAAATTACTCCAGGCATTGCCAAACACCGCCTCCAGTTGAAAACCATTCTTCTAAACGGATTCCTAACCGTGGACATGTAGGAGAATACAGGACTTCTGTGGCATGACTTCAGACACACTGGATCGGCATCTTTGGGGGAGAACCCAAGGGGTATTTTGTCTGTAAGGGTCCCGGGTGGTTTTGATCAGCCTGTCCACTGACCACCCACATTTGGCATGGTGAGTTTGATGTGCTAATGGATGTGTTAACGATATTTGCTGCGTTCATCATTGTAAAGAAACCATAGCGTAGGATCATTTTTTATTATGGTTCTTTAAAATTTACCAAGTTACAAGGAATAAATAGGACACAGCTTAGAATCAACATTATTTGAATTCTTCCCGTAAACTACTCCAATACAGGGTTAGTGTACATAGGGAAGGGGTTCCTTTAAATTGTCCATTCTTCTTATATTCTGAATTATTTTCATTATTCTGAGCACAAAAAAGGACAAGTCAAGCTGAGTAACAATTTTTTAAAAACTGGTGAAAGCCAAACCTATCTAATGTTTTGAGACGAAGGAATTAGCTAAGGTGACAATGAAGCACACGCAGCAATTTTCAGTTTGCACATCTGCACTGTGGCAGGTGGGACCGCTCATTCATCTTGAATAGTTCTGTGTTTAACTACATCTGGGAATGAAATCCATCACACACAAAGCCAACATCAGGTGTATTTTTTATTGGAAATATAAAAATAATTTTATTGGGAATGTTTTTCTTGGTAATATTTGACTAGGAATATTGGGAATTTTTATTGGGAAATTTACTTGGGAATATTTAATATTTATTGGGAATACTTAAGATTTCCAATAAAATACAGTAAGATACTTTCCTAAGTAGGATACAAGCAAATGTTATTTGAATTGCATGTTTAGATAAATAATTTGGTTTTAATTTAGAGGTTTTTTATCAGGCCAAGTCAATTGTTTTTTTCCAAATGGCAATGCAGGACTTCCAGCCAAGATGGAGCCATAGCTAAACACACCAGGCCTCCTTGCACAGCCAAAAGAGGAAAAACAACAATTTACAAAAACAAAACAGCCAGATCCGATAGAAAATTGAACTGAGTGGAAGTCTGAAAACCAAGGAGTTAAAGAAGACATGTTCATCCAAACCTGTAAACGGGGTGGAGCTGGGCAGAGAGCATGAGGAGAGACAGCAGTTCAACACTCCAGCTGCCTGGAGAGGCCCGTGGCGGGCGGGGCTGGCTAAACCGCAGCCGGGGCACTTGGCTAAACCCGCGGCTGGCTGACCCAGACCCAGCGGGGCTAAGACTGGTGGACCGAGCGGTCCCTCATTTGCGTGGAGATAAAATGGGAGGAAAAGCTGGGGAGCAGAGCAGACCTCACAACCCACGAGTGCTGGGAAATAAAACCTCAAACCACCAACTGAAAACACCTATGGGGGCTGAGGCAGCAGCAGGAGGAACTCCCAGCCTCACAGGTTCATTGGAGAGACCCACAGGGACTTGGAATTGAGTAACAACACCCAACTCCGACGGAGCCAGCAAAGAAGGATCCAACTTGCTTGTGGGTAGCAGCAGAAGTGCAAAGAACAGACCAAGTGCCATTGTTCTCTCAGGACCCGCCCCCACAGGCTGTGTCACAACACAACAACGTGGGTTGCTCTGCCCCTTAAAGTAACAGGCGAACAGAGAAAAAAAAATGGCCCAAATGAAGAACAGATCAAAGGTCCAGAAAAAATACAACTAAGTGATGTAGAGATAGTCAACCTATCAGATGCACAGTTCTAAACACTGGTAATCAAGATGCTCACAGGATTCAAAGAAAGATGGTCGCAATTAGTTGAACAAATGAAGGATACAATAAAGGAAATGAGGGAAAATCTGCAGGGAACCAATAAGGATGAGAAGGAAACTGGGACTCAAATCAACGGAGTGGACCAACAGAAAGAAAAAAAAAAACATCCAACCAGAAAAGAATGAAAAAACAAGAATTCAAAAAAATGAGGACAGGCTTAGAAACCTCCAGGACATCTTTAAACATCTCAACATCTGAGTCATAGGGGTGCCAGAAGGAGAAGAGGAAGACCAAGGGACTGAACACTTATTTAAACAAATAATGAAGGAGAACTTTCCCAAGCTGGTGAAGGAAATAGACTTCCAGGAAGTCCAGGAAGCTCAGAGAGTCCCAAAGAAGTTGGGCCCAAAGAGGAACACACCAAGGCACATCATAATTACATTACCCAAGATTAAAAATAAGGAGAGAATCTTAGAAGCAGCAAGAGAAAAGGAGACAGTTACCTACAAAGGAGTTCCCATAAGACTGTCAGCTGATTTCTCAAAAGAGACCTTTCAGGCAAGAAGGGGCTGGAGAGAAGTATAACAAGTCATGAAAGGCAAGGACCTACATCCAAGATTACTCTATCCAGCTAAACTCTCATTTAGAATGGAAGGGCAGATAAAGTGCTTCTCAGATAAAATCAAGTTCAAGGAGTTCATCATCACCCAGATTTTATTATATGAAATGTTAAAGGGATTTATATAAGGCATGGAAGGATATCAACAGGGGAGTGGTAGGGGGAGGAGGGGGGAAAGGGTGCAGAGAATAAGTAGCATAAATGGTAAGTAGAAAACAGACAGGGGGAGGTTAAGAATAGTATAGGAAATGTAGAAGCCAAAGAACTTATGTGTATGACTCATGGACAAAAACCAAAGGGTGGGGAATGGGGGGGTGGTGTGGGGGCGGAGGGGAAGAAAGGGGGGGAAATGGGACAACTGTACTAGCATAATCAATAAAATATATTTAAAAAATTCTCCTAAAAAACCCCCCAAAAACAAAAAAGAAAATGGCAATGCATTAAAAACATGAAGAATTTTAAATACTGCCAAAAAGTGTTGGTATGTGACATTTAAACCTCTCTTTTTATATATAAATGAGGATTTTTTCCAACAATAATAAATTATTTTACAACACTCAAAAGAAATTGTAGAAACTAAATGCCTAAAATTTGAATAGTATGATAAATAAACTTTAAATGATATTTTGAAGTTTTACAAACTATTTTAAGTAGTATACACTGGACTTTTGAATGCCTCTATCAAAGTATTTTGCATTAATAAAGGAAAGCATACAAAATTTATAAAGAATAGCTTTAGCATGTGTTGGAATTAAAAGACATTGTTGTCAAATGGCATAAATGCAAACACAAATCTAAACACTTGGGATGTTTGTGAACTGAGATTTGTTATTTACATTTTCTATGCTTTAGTCTCATTTTTGAAATGAGTACAATAAGAACACCTATAACAAAGAATTGTGAGAATTCTAAACAGTGTCTCATACATACCAAGGGCTCAGTAAATGCTGTCAATTGTTATTATCCTTTATATTTGTTTTTAAATTTGTTTTAAATCAATGAAGCCACAGTTCTCTAACCAAGTATATATGCAAATACACTCACTCTCCATGCCTCATTTCTTCCTTGGCCATCCTCAGAATCTGAAGGATAAAGGTGATGAGAAAACTGTGGTTGAACCTTCACCTTATTCTGGCACTATACTGAGAATCATCGTAGATCAACCAATATATCAGATAAGCCTTCAACACATCCACAGAGCTACACAGAGCAAATCAGATCCATCACTCCTGTACAAACCGATTTATTAAACTAGTCTAATGGAGACACTACAGGTCTCTAAGTGCCACATAATGCACTCAAAATGGTACCATGAAGTTAGCAACACCCATGTTTATCTGAAGACCGCTACTCTGTGTGACCGCTGATGATCAAGCAACCCAAGGGTGAGCGGCAGTTGGCACACTGCACAGACCATGCGATCATCAGTGTGGTCTAGGCATTAAACTTTTCAGATTTCTTCAAGTTCAAGATTCTGATTTCAAGTGTGAAAAGAGTAACTAACAAAACAAAGAAAACCAAAGTTATACTTATAGAATGGTTATCAGAGGGGAAAGTGGGTGGGCAAGGGGAAAGTGGGTAAAAGGATCAAATATATGGTAACAGAAGAAAACTAGACTTTGGGTGGCGAGCGCACAACAGAGTATACGGATAGCAAAAAACCATCTCGTACACCTGGGTATTATGTAATGTTATTAACCAATGTTACTCCAGTGAATTTAATTACAAATCACTAAATTACTAGAAACAAAAAACCAACAACTTAAATGAAGCATTTTCTTCTTGAAAGTGTTCTAGTATAAAAAGTCATTTAATTAACAAATATTTGATGAATGCCTGGGTATTGAACCTTAGTAAAGGGTAGAAAAACAGTGAAGAAATTGCAAGCAACAAGTCTGCAGAACTGGAAAACCAGCAAGAAAACAAGTACATACACAAAGAAATTGAAAAGTGAAGACAGAGAAAATAAGGACAAGTGGTAGCCAGAGGTACAACCCAAGGTAGAGGCCTGTTCCACAGGGCAACTATGGGCAAAGATATTTTTAAAATATTAATTACTTTTCACGCACAATATAGTGCTGTGATTAATATTAAAGGTATACAGACTCCTTAATACAGAGAACCTCTTTAGTAGAGCATGCTGATCAAATTGCAGGCCTTGGTGTCAAACGGAACTAATGGTGACTCTCATTTTTTTTACTGTTACCTTGGGAAAATTATGTAAACTCTTTTAAGACACGATTTGCTGGAATCCAGATGATGGGGATGATAATAATACCTACATCATATAATAAATTGATGCCGATGAAGTGCTAGGAATAGAACTGAGCACTTAGTACATCAGTACACACGTCTTGAGAGTTATATATCATTAATAAGAAAGTTACTGGAAATTAAATGTAAGAAATGGTATTAAAGAAGAATCCATCACCACTTGTTTTGATCCTTGATTGAGGAAGAATTTTCCAAATCCCACCCATCCCTCTTGACCCCTCAGAAGTGTGACTGGAGCCTCCTCTGAATTACAATGCTGAAGTCAGTGGCTTCTTCCATGGGCAGCCTTCCCAAGGATATTGTATTTCCAAAAGATGCTCTGTGCATTCTGCTTAGTGTCAACAACAATTAGGCTACAATGCAAGCTTGCAATTCTAGGAAAAGTCAGAAACTGAAGTCTAAGGCCTGTAGGGAGTTCTTCCCAGAAGTAACAAGATCAGAATTCTTAACAAAGCTTAACAAAGAGCTTAATGAAAGAAAGTGAACATTTGTACAAGAGTGCTGGCCAATTTTACATCTTTACACCTCACTTACTGACGTGGTCATATCCAGCAGAAACAGGCACCATGCCCCTCTGTGCTAAAGCTGACTTCACAAGGATTTTAGCCTCTAGGTAATATTTAGGGACATCTATCAAAGCTTTTCTGACTGTTAGAACCACTGGGGCTTCACTACTGATCAGAAGAGTAGTAAGCACAAATCAGAAGACATAGCTTATAACCTGGGATCAGGAATGAACCTTGTTAAGGACATGTTCTCTCCCTCCATGATGGTCTAGTCTAGGCACTAGACTTTGTTTATGTACATAAATCTTTATTACCTGCACCTTTGGCCCTAATAGTCCCTACAGAACTTGATCTATTCATCCACCCATCTACTTACTTGTTCACAAAATACATATATAAAAAACTGTGACCAATGATAAAAGCAATGTGTGTGCATACGCATACATGTACATATAAATAATCAGCTTCCAGGAGGCTACTACAGTAGTGGCAGTGACAGGCAGGTAGACTGATATAGAACCGTATTGCTGTTTCCCCTATAGTAATAACCAAAGGGAAAACGCGGCACAGAAGAAATAAGTAGGCACTCAGTCTTGAATGGAAAGGATGTGTAACATGCAGGCAGGAAAACGGAGCCATTACAGAGCATTTATCTGTCAGATATCTGCTATTTAGTTGAACTCTGAGTCCTAGGCCTTTCGGATCATAGCAAACCACTTGCAGGCCACAGTCTAGAGAAAAGGTCTCTTTTGGTGCTATGAAGTATTTAACAAACTGCACTACACTGGTGGGAAAGGTCTTTCCATTAGGAAAGAGAGAGGCAATTGCTACTGACCCTTCTTGTCATATATTTCTACCTGAATTGAATTGTTTAAGGAAATTGACTCTTCAATGCTAAATTATATTTTATTTATTAAACTCAAAATAGTCATCTTTTCTGGAGGAAAATTGTACTCCCAGGTAAAGTTAGTCCAAATAGCTCTAAAACAACCTCATTATGGTGCGCTGTTTGGAATGCAGCTGTAATAAGCGCTGGGCAGAAAGCTTGTAGAGCAGCTGCCTAGGACAGCTGGGTGTTCTTGCTAAGGAATGACGGAGAAGCCGGGTGGAGCCGTGCCGCTCGGGCAGGGCCTCTCACACAAGACAGTCCCCTGGTAAGTGGGTATGGTAGGGCCACAGGGAGCCCTCCAAAAACCTCCGTGAAGCCAGAGGTCAATTTTCCTATTCATAGTGTCTAGTAATGCATTTCACACAGAGAACTGCATTCGGCTACTTCATCTTTCTCTGAATTTCTAGACACACTGAGCCTTGAGATAGAATCACCAGAAAGGGGGAAAGAGTTACTAATTGCTTTCCCCTGTTATCTGAATTTCAGTTCTAGAAGCACGGAAAAAAAAATACCCTGACACAAAATGTACAATTATCTGAGAATTTAATAAAAGAAACAAAGCAAATACTTTTATAAATTCTCCGGTTACTAACTGTAGCCACATGGTTAGTCTTTCCGCTCCCTGTCGCCTTTACACTGCAATAGTCAGACATGCCAAGATATGTCTGCTGCCTTTTCAGTTATGACATGAAGAGGGTGGGGGTTGTTGGCCTTATCATAAGGAACTACAATTTCTCCCCAGAAAGACTAAACAAGCAATGGGGCCTGCTGTTTCAGATCTGCCCATGCTCGTCACCTTCACCAAGGACACCCGCATTACTGCTCATAAGTTGCTCCTGACCAGAGTTCAACTCTAACAGTTGACAAGAAAGAGTAGGAAGAATTCCTTTCAAGAGGCCATGATCTCCAGGAAATAGGGGTGATGTGCTAGGAAGACAGAGGGCTGTTAGCTTGCCGCCCTGCGATGGTGGACTGTTTCAGTTCAGGCACAGAGCTTGGTTTGCGTGCACGTCAAGGGGCAGAGAGGGCGGGCAGTACCTGCTCGGCTCAACCAACGTTCAGACAACATGTTCCAAAGTCAGGTGCTAGCGACCTGGGACACACAGAGGGAAAACAGAAACATAATTCACTGCAGTCATGGTCCCACAAGAGCGCAGCGCTGGGGCCTCAGGCACTGGACAGTCGGAGGAGTCACCCGAGGACACACGGGAAGATGAGCAGCATACACCCAGCGAAGATGGCATGAGCCAGCCAGGGGCCGGGCACACCACACGCCTGTGCGGAGAAACACACAGTGTGGCTGGCTGGCTTCCTGCCCTTGTTATGCGCACGGGTAGGACTCTTCAATTCCCCTCCGCTAAGACTTGCAGCGCTTACAGTTACATATTCCATGTCTGTGTAGCACGGTTACTAACTTAATGACATTATGCCAGGTTACCCCTAATATGTGGAGTCCAGTGTTACAACAGGAAAGGTAAAAAATTACTCTAAAGAGTTAAGTTATAACTGAAATAAGCAAGTGTGTAATAGATGGTTCTCGTGCCGTAACATGCATACCTTCATAATGTCTTGGAAAGCCCATTTTCATGTAAATTCTGATGTCTTGGAGTTTCAGGCAGCACAAGGACAATGGGCCCAGCCCTGAGTCTCTTGTCAAAGATGCATTCCACCCACGGAGGGACCTTCCTGCACACTGCAGTCAATCCCCAAAGCTCAGTTCACACACCGGCCCCCATGCCACACCCACACCCACCCTCGTCCACCCTCTGGGCCGGGGGTGCACACACAGGCACTGCAGGCTTTCCTCAGAGGTTGTACACAGAGAAGGGATGCCTGCATGTTGCAGAGCAAAAGGACAGGAGGGGGAGCATGGGTTCCAGTGGGACTGGAACCATAGGAAGAAGGAGAGCTGGAAGCAGGCCAGAGAGGGGCCCTCCAAGGCACAGAGACTAGGCAGCCTACCTCTCGCTGAGTCTAAGAGCACAATTGTACTCCACTCCAATTATTTCATTAAAGACTCACATACTCATCTTTAAGAGCTCTCTTCCTGTAGGCAATCAGGAAAGGGACACATGCCAATTAACACTATTTCAGTGTTTGCCTCTTTAATTAGTTTACTTCCTATTTAAAAGATATATATGTATTTTTTAACTAGTTAAAAAATATATTTTTAACTAGTTTACTTCCTATTTAAAATATATATATATTTTAGCCCTGGCTGGTGTAGCTCAGTGGATTGACTGTGGGCCTGCAAACCAAAGCATCGTGGTTCAATTCCCAGTCAGGGCACATGTCTTGGTTGCAGGCCAGGTCCCCAGCAGGGGGCGCACAAGAGGCAACCACACATTGATGTTTCTCTCCCTCTCTCCTTCCCTTCCCTTCTCTCCTTCCCTTCCTTTCCCCTCTAAAAATAAATAAAATCTTTTAAAAATAATAAAAAATATATATTACATAGGAAGTAAACTATTATACATATACATAATATATAATATATTATATATAGTAATACATACATAAACTATTATATATAATATATAATAACATATATACTTCTAAAATAAGAAGTAAACTAGTTAAAGAAACCATAGTGTAGGATCACTTAAATAGGAAGTAAACTAATAGGAAGTTTACCTAATATATATATTATATATAACACAGTCTCGCTGTTTTAGTCACTTCCCCTTTTCCTCTCTAGGATGGTATCTGGGTGTCTTTGGTTGCCAGCAAGGGTCTTGGATCTGCATAATTGTCCTTCTAGAGCTCTCTGGGCTTCTGCCAGCATCTGCAAGGAATGGCCCTTGTCTACTTGGTGACTGCTTGCCCTGGTGACATTCACTGTTCAGGTCTCATCACAAACTAAAAAACTCCTGACAATTCCCTCTCAGCCTGGTCAGGGGCCATAGTCCTCTGGCTGATGAGGTCTCGCCCTGCCTTGGCATGGAACACTCAGCTGGGCCTCCGTGATCCACATCCTGAGAGATCCGGGGTAGGTGGGCCTGTTAAGACTGCCAGACAGCATTAAGTACTACACCTGCCCTGGGGCAAGGGAAAAAGAACTTCTAGAGAGTCTCTATGACACAGGAAACTCAGGAAGCATCTAAGGAGGCATTAAGGCACTCCTTCTGAACTGGGGCCCCTATAAATCATCTCTTCTCAGAGTTTCAAACAAGATATGGAGCAGAAACACTTCAGCTTTTTTTCATTTTCCTCAAACTCTCCATGTCTAGAACATCAGCCCTGAGTCAGGGGAAAACACGACACACATTCCTTCTGCTCCCCCTCCACCTCCCCCAGTCTCTTCGCTTTCCCTTCCCATCGCAGCCCTGGCAAGAACAGCACTTTTTTTCCCCTTCTTCCTGTATGAAAGACTTTCCCTGCATTGTATCCATCTCCTACCTGAGGTGGCATTTATTCCTGTCTCTCCCTGATGCCATAATGACAGTAAGAATGCAGAGAGGGAAATCTAATTGGGTTAAGGATATAAATTGAGAGGCATTTAAAAAATATTAAAAATATAAAGCCTGTCATACACATACTTCACCAGTAGGTGCAGAAGCTCAGTAGTGCTGAGCCTGTAGCTGGCTTGTGTGCCTGTGTGTCTCCTAGAAAGTGAATGGCAGGCATTAAGCGGCCACTAAATACAGTTGGCGGATTCCTTCAAGCCCACCATGGAGTAGGGGGAGGGGTAGTTGGTGTTAGGTGCTGAAGGACTTACGTGCTCTGCTCGATAACTCTGTTGGTCTCTCATTAAGGGCATATTTCAGTTTATTGCGCTCCACTTTATTGTACTTCACAGGATTTTTTTTTAACAAATCGAAAGCAAGACCCTCCACCAGCACAAAGATTATGAATCGTTTTATTGCAGTGGTCTGTAACCAAACCTGCAATATCTTTGAGGTATGCCTTTATTGAGAGTGTCCCATGAGATTTTTTTTTAATATTTTATTTATTTTTAGAGAGAGGGGAAGGGAGGCAGACAGAGAGGTAGAGAAATATCAGTGTATGATTGCCTCTCACATGGCCCTCAACAGGGACCTGGCCCACAACCCAGGCATGTGCCCTGACTGGGAATCGAACTGGTGACCCCTTGGTTCGCAGGCCTTGCTCAATCCACTGAGCTACACCAGCCAGGGCTATGAGATTTTTTTTTTTTTAAGTGCTAGTCTGTTTTGGGGGTATTATTGTTTTCTTGTAGCCACTGTATCAAATTACCCCAAACTTAGCAGCTTAAGACAACAAAAATTTGCTTTCTTACAATTTTGGGAGTGAGAAGTCCAAAATCGGTTTCACCGAGCTACAATGGTATAGCTCCAGAATGGCTCCTTCTGAAGGATCTGAGGCAAGTCAGGTACCTTCCCCTTTTCAGCTTCCAGAGGTGCCTGTATCCTTCGTGCCTAGCACCTTCTCCAGCTTCAAGGCCAAGAGTGTAGTCCTGTCACACCTCTGTGTCTCCATCCCTGTGCTTCCGTCATCGCAGGGCTGCCTGCCTCCCTTTTATAAGCGCTGTTGTGATTACATTGGACCTTCCCACCTGAAGATACTTAACTTAATCACACCAGCAAAGTCCCTTTTTGCCATGTAAGGTAAGGTTTTGGGAATTAGAAATTGGGCGTTTTGGGAGGCTGTTATTGAGCCTACAGGACAGGTGTTTCTTCCTAGCCCCGAGGCATTGGCTCATCCACTAGAATAAGAACCAAGCCTGCTTCATCTACTCCCATAATAGAAGAAAAGCAGATCTGACACAAGTTTACGGTGACTCCCGTAGTCCCTGTGCTCATAACAGATGTGTCTGTTTTGTTTAGTTCATTTTCAATCACCCTGCCTCAGCCACCAGGTTACCTTTAGAACTGTTCTCCACACACCCTGTTGAGGTGTCCTTAGAAAAAAAAGAGTGGTGGACTTATTTATTTAAGACCAAGCCTAATTAAGAATGTACATCTACACTAAACAAAAGTGCATTCCAATGATAAATACCAGTATTTGGGTTGGTCTGAGCCATATAAAGTACAAAGCCAGTTTCTTCTAACTATCATGCTTCAATTTTTTAAAAGATTTTATTTATTTATTTTTAGAAAGAGGGGAAAGGAGGGAAAAAAGAAAGGGAGAAAAACATGAATGTGTGGTTGCCTCTCACACGACCACTACTTAGGACCTGGCCCACAACCCAGGCATGTGCCCTGACTGGGAATCAAACTGGTGATCCTTTGCCTCACAGTCCAGCACTCAATCCACTAAGCCACACCAGCCAGGACTCAATTTTTGAATTCATAAATGACTAAAGGGAAAATCCCAGTTCTGAATATCAACTAGAATATCTTCAATATTCAGAGAAATACTGGAGTTGGGAAAGACATGAGAACAGGCAGAAGTAATAGAAAGTTCTATGTCTTAGAAAAGAAGGCTAACTATGCCTTCTTTCACAGCAAGCATGTTTTGTTGATGCTACTACATGGACATGCTCTGAACTGTGCACCCTTAGTAAAGGCACTAAGCCACTTTCACAGGCCATCCCACGCTCCAGAGCCAAGAACTGGTGGGATCGGGATGCACATGGATGCTGTGTGGGACAGTCTCCCTCGCCTGTCTATGCCTAGTTACTCCGGCGGCAGAGGAGCGGGAAGGACTGCTCTAACCCTCTCCCTGAGTGGCCAGCATTTGTGTGGGGAGGGCCAGGAGCCCTGGTAACACAGAGAGAACAGAAAAGGTGGCCCCCTAGCACAGGTAGTTTCCAGGCACGGAGATTGAATTCCCCCTGCCTCACCAAGCCTACTTTTCCATTTAAAGACCCAAGCCTTTTCCCTTTGGGCTTGAAACACCTCAGCTCAACCAAGCAACCACTCCATACACTCTCCCTCAGTGACTATCCTAGCAATTCTGTTTCTGTGATCATTGTAAGTAACAGAGAAGACATTTTTCCTTGCTATTATCAAAACAACTCTATTTAGAAGTAAAAGCAAGTTCTTTCCATAACCCAAGTGCTTTCATTTTCACCTTCATATTTTCTCTCTGTGTGCAGAGCACAATGTTTGGAGCACAGTATTCGGAAGTCCTATTCTTCAAAGCTAGCATTTGAATAAAGTGTGTACTTACTATTATATGCTGACTGACATATATGCAACTTTTGAGTGGAGCAGCATGAGTTGTGGAAATTGAATCAAACAATAAACCCGTAATTGCTTGTTAGGGTGCTTTAATTGACTCCTAAGTACCATATGTGAAGCTGCGTGGCTGCAGGGGCCCAATTATAAGCTTGCTTATGGAAAGATGCAACTCATTTTGCATGTTGAAAATATATTCTCTACTTATTGTTGCACTCCCAGAAAAAATTCAAATAAATAAGAAATGCTTCATAAGCTAATAAAGTATATTTAGTCCTTAGGTAAACTTGAAGCCTTTTTTTAGGCTCTAATACAAGATTGGAAAATGCATAGTGAAAAATTCCATTTGCTTTATTCCAAGGTATTTGCTAAGGCCTGGAGTTCTCTGTATTTGTAGCCAACCAGAGAAATGTACACAGGCAGGGCTTTTGGTTTCAAGGAATCTGCCTCCCTAACTTAAAAATATTGACAAGAATGAACATTTCTGGGGAAAAAAAGAGAACAAAAAAAGAGACAAAAAATTCATAAATAAAATCTCATGCCCCCAAAATAGATAATACATGTGAGGGTCACATAAGGGGGAAGCAGGGAAATCTTAAACTCTGGTTGCTGATCTTTGTTGCAAATTCTAGAAAGGAATGCTCAGAATTATGGTCAAGTTACACAGCCATAGTTGGAAGGAAGGTGGTCAGCATCAGCCATCAGCCTTGGAGGTGGGTGATGAAAATGAAAAACACAGGAGATCCAAGTTGACTTAATAAATTCAAAATAGCAGGAGGTCCCCTACAAATAGAGTAAGCAGCTTCAAAAACTGAGTGTAGAAAGAGCATTCATTGGAAATCCTAAATCCAAGGAAGAGAAGCATTAAATTGTCCTTCTATAGGACACAATGTAGCTTGATAATGATGTCTGGATGAATGTCAGTGGTCCTGGAGTAGCTTCAGATCCCAAATGATCTCCATCAGCCACAATGAAACCATTCGAAATAATATGTAAGTACAAAGAGTAGCTTGCTTGTTAAGAAACCTGCAAGACAAGTATCTTAGTCCCCAACCTCTCCCTTCCCTAAACTAGACATTCTATACATATACACACACTCTGAATAGAGGGAACATGTGATGCAAATGCAGCTTTAGAAGTTTTAGTCACTTCTTCCACACAGATACCTCTCTGAATCCTTTCTCCTACAGAGAAATATTACAACCTACATTTAACAAAAACCATTATAAATGCATATAAAGCATCACATTTAGCAACACATTTGGTAGTAATCACTCTAAATTGTCATGACATGGGCCTGGCCAGGCGGCTCTGTTGGTTAGAGCATCTATCCCAATATGCCAAGGTTGTGGGTTTGATCAGGGAACATACAAGAATCAACTAATAAATGCACAAATGACTGGAACAATAAATCAATGTTTCTCTCTCTCTCTTTCTCTCTCATCAATAAAATAAATAAATTGTGATGATAGTGAATATGAAGGAGTTAGCATGGCAACCAAACTTTTTATACATCCCTGATTTTACAATAGCTAGATTAACTACATTTAATTTAGTTGACTTTTTTTTTCATTAAAAATAATTCAATAGAAAAAGACAGCTAATTATATAGTGTTTCTTTTGGGGGTGATTAAATAGTCTGGAGTTAAAGTGATGGTTTCACAACTCTGAATGTACTACAACCTAAATTTTACATTTTTAAGAGTGAAATTCTATCTCAACGAAGCTTCTATAAAAATTTTGAATCTCAAACAAATAAATGTACTTTTAGAAAAAGAGCTCAGGATTCATGTCACAACGTCATGTCAAATAGATGCTGCATTTCCAGAAATGCTCAAAATAATAAGCATTTAGCAGCTAGCAAAGAAATTATTCCTCCAAAAGCTATGCTCAAAAACACTTACACTAACTTTTATAAACAAGAGTGTGACCATAAATAATGAATTAATAAGACTTTATGTTAGTGCAGTTCTTTCCACATGCTTCTTATCTGAAAAGTTTTATATTTTTTCCTGCATTAAGAAAAAAAATGTACCTGTCTAGACTTTCCGTGGTACCATATTTACTAAGTTAGAATTTTGCAGAATGCTATGTGGAGGATACAGTCAGTGGAACTATGAAACATAACAGTAATATAAGGCAATTTCTGCCTAAGAGGGCTCATAATTTACATGGACTATTCAACTTCCAGCATGTGGGGTAAAACACTAAATATATAAATGTCTATGAACCGCCTAGACTTAAATGTATACACAGTGCATAAGCATTGCATGGTGATTAGAATTACTTTCTCACCATGTTATAAAAATCTGTCAGGTAAGAAACCATCTAACTCCCTTACAAATGTGCGCTCTTTTTCTTTCCTTCTTTCTCTATCACAGCCTTATTAGAGGTGTAAACTGATGATGAGATGCTTTTTAATATGTCCAAGCCATCTTTTTTCACAGCCACTAAAAAGACATCAGACCATTTTCCTTCAGGAATATCTCCGACATCTAAATTCTGTGTCTTATGCCTAATTAAGCTGTCAGTTCAAATAGTATAACAGTTTTTTAACATTTCTTTTTTCTATTTGGAAAAATAATTTCTACACACTTGATTCTACGAAATAGTGTCTATTATTGCCTATAACTATGCAATATGCTAGAAGCTTTATTCTTCTCCAGCCCCTATTTTATGTACATGTGCAAGGGAAATGTATATTTGGCATATGGGAAAGAATAAATATGCTAATTTACACACTGCCTGTAGAAGCTGATTTATTTCATTTTTAAAGGAATATGGCAGTATTTACATAAGTTTCACCTGTATCTCTGCAAACAGCTGCCATGCAACCAACTTCCAAATCAGAAGAAGAAATGGGCTGGACATTTTTTAACAGTTTCTCTGAGTTTCACAGATGGATGGTTCTTCAGTTACCTGCTGCACTCCACGTGAAGGCACAGCAATGAGCTGGGCCAACTCACTATAGCAAGTAATTACAGATCTTTAAAAATGTACCCACTTTTGGAGCACAAGAGGTAAGATTCTCAAAAGCCTGCATAAAACAGAGATTTTAGCTATTATCTGCCATTAAATAAGCTATCTCTATAATAACTGCTGTACCATTTATCACGAAGATAAACTTTATGTCATAGAACCAAGGG
Source organism: Micronycteris hirsuta (assembly GCA_004026765.1). NCBI lineage: Eukaryota > Metazoa > Chordata > Mammalia > Chiroptera > Phyllostomidae > Micronycteris > Micronycteris hirsuta. Next base: position 5,231 of record PVJI01004152.1, on the reverse strand, counting down.
GGAGGAGGGAGGCTGGGAAGGGAGGTGGGGTTGGAGGGGGAGGGAGGAGGGGAAGGGGGAGGATGCAAATAACTGTAATTGAACAACAATAAAGTAATTATTTAAAAAAATCATTACAATAACTCACTAAATAACAAATGAGACGTGAAACTCAAATTTCAAAATCATTTGTTGTTGTTCTCTATTGAAAAACAATCGCAAAGACCCAGAATATTAATTATCTCATTGCTACAGAGAAACAATATCAGTATAACATCCACATTGATTCCCCTCCCTCTCTAAAGTCTACTACATTTTCTCGTGGATCTGTCTGCTTAAAACAGCTTCTAAGGAACTCTTTAGTTTTCTGCAAGCGATTTCTTTCTTCTTTGTAGCTCACTGTGAGCACTCACTTTGTATTTACAGGGAACCATAATCAACAGCATTATAATAAATTGTCAATTACGTACAAAGCTGAGGCCATGTCAAAAAGACTTTTGTTTTCATTTTGTTGGGTCTCCTTCTCCATAAACTCTGCAAAGCTACTGCTGACATTATGTTTATTCATCCCCATTTCCTCTTTGGTCCCTCAAGAGACCACACATTTGCTACATCCTTTATGAAAAACAAATTTGTTGCAATTTAATTCTGTTTTAGAATCTCAAACTTAATAAAACTTTATAATAAAAGTATGAGTAGTGGTGGATTCAGAGGGTAATACTGTCGTTCTTATGCACGACATATATATTCGACAGTCATACAACTTAGTTTCTCTCACAACAGAAATGCCTAATATTGATAGGCTTTCTCTCCAGAATAAGATTCATTTTTCAATGTAAACAACCAATGTTGTGCTTATGTAAAACTGAATTCGTTTAAAGTGATATATATTTCAAAATCAAATGACCTCTGATTTCTTATGTGTAACTGTTTTACCTGCTAAAATTAGCTGAATCAAGAGTAAAACTACCTTCCAATGTTTTATCAGTTAGGAGTTAAGTTAGGAACTTGTTCCTTTTTTACTTCTGAGTACTGAGAAATAATTAATTGTAATGTGACTAACAATATTCAATACATACATTTAAATATTTTAAAGTAGTAATGGCCACCTGCATGATTCAAATTATCAAGGCGAATTGGGGCCTATAACCAGATCTTTTTCTTATGATACATTCTCTTACACATTTGTTTGAAGCCTTTTTGACACCACTTAAGTGAAACTTGCTCTTTAACCTGAATTCCATATAAATGGCCAAGACCCATGCAAAATCTGTGGAGGCAACCTGGCCAGTCAGGAGAATGGGTCTAGCACTGGTTTTTGCTTTTCCTGTAATAGTGGTATGACCTACTGGGTGAGGCTCATTAAAACTTAAGTATATTTATATGCAAAATGAAAGAGTTGGACCAGGATGATCTGTGTTCCTTCCAGCTCCAATACTTTTTTATTGCATTATAAGTTAAGGCATGTACAAAGCATTCTCATGAGTACTGTTAAATTTCCTATTGAAAATCTGCAAGACTAGTATAGTATTACTAAGTATAGAAATATGCTAGTGTATTAATTAACTAATATACAAGTATACTAATTGAAAATTTGTATAACCATTTATTCCTAATTGTTTTTACTTCACTCACTGTCCTGTTAAGTACACAAAGCATGCTAACACATGAAAAACACTCTACAAATGTGGTAAAAGAATATTCCATACTTCACTTAGCAAGGCATTTTACATAACAAGTATACATTAGTTAAATTTCCAAATAAAGATTGCAGAGTGAATGCTTGAATATACTTTTACTTCTTCCTAAAACCTCAGAAAGACTTTGTTAAACATTAAAAGCATGGAAAAGAACAGAGTGTCGTGATTTTTGAAGCTGTAAATCACTAGATGTAAGGATTGAACAGACCAAAGAAAATATTAAATTCTAAGGTGAAGTCAGCAAAAGCCAAGGGTTAATATGTTATCACAGAATCTCTAGAAGTGGGGTTGAATGGCAGAAATGGATGCTCTTAAAAGTAGCCCAGGGCGTGTTTATAAATCAGTCAGACCCCCAGCAGGCTCACTCTCATGCTCCAATCTTTTTGTCAAAGACCGGAAGATAAGACCGGAAGACAAAAAGCAACGGAAGACCAAAGCCTGGATGAGAAGATTGCTTGACCACTGTCATACTGAATACTGAAACCTCTCACTTTCTTCCCTAACTCAGTTTCCAGAAGACAGACAATCAAGTTTTCTCCTTCCAAGCAGAAAGTTTCAAAATCTTCTTTGGGAAATCCGACTATGTTGGCATGAAAAGTTTCCCAACTGAACAGCCCAGCTAGATCTCCCTACTCTCAAGCTAGCATGAACAGCCAAATTCATACAACTCAATTTTGTCACTTCTAAATTGAAATAGAAATTCAAGGATTACCAGATATTACCAGATTAGGAAAATTTCTGACATAAAAGACAATTACCAATACAGACCACGAGATAGAAACCAGTTGGAAAACTGTGAACTATTGCAAGGGAGAGAAACCTTTGAGAATGAAGCAACTATCATTAAAGCCATTTTTAACCACGAATCTGGAAGTGAATACTCTGAAAAAATATTGAGCAATAAACGTCTTTTACAGATTAAAATAACAGAAATTAAAAGAGACTCAAAAGAGTATGAGATTTCAAAATAGAGTAAAACAACAAGCAGATAGAAACTAGTAGGGAAAAAAGATCTAAAAAACCTGTCCAGGGGTGTAACATGTGGATTTTTGGAGTTCTACAGCTAGAGCCAAAAACACATAGGAGAAAATCATTAAAAAAAATAAGTCAAGGAAATTTTAAGAATATATATTTTCAAATTTAAAAGGAATGCTAAGTGTCTATTAATGACAATTAATATACATCATTATGAAGGTACATCTTAGTGAAATTTTAGAATATGGTAAAAGATCTCAAAAGCTTCTAATTTCTTGCCCCTACTGATTCCTACAGGGAGAATATTTATAAAATTCTGAAGAAAAGTTGTTTCCAACTTAGAATTGTATAGCTTACCTAATTATCATTCAAGTGTGACTACAGAACGAAGGCATTTTCAGACACTACGGACTATGAAAATTTACCTCTCCATCCTTTCTCAGGAAACCACAGGAGGATGAATTTCTCTTAAAGAAGACAGTAAACTAAGAAAGAGGAGAGGACAGAAGGAGAAGAGAATATGATGTTCAAGAGAGATCCAGGATGATAAATGTTCACTGAATGTTAGACTGAGTCCAGATTGAGAAAACTACAAATATCCATGAGAGTTATTCTGAATTATAAAACCAATGAATTTGATCATCTTAAGAAAACATTTACTCAATCAATGGGAAAAAAGTTTAATGCTGAGAAGATAAAAGCAAAGGAAAAAATCTAGAAAATTAGCAATGCTAGGGACAATAAAATGTTGCATAAAAAACTATCATAATTTATTACATATGCTAAGCCTTTCAAAAACATTTATATTATTCTTTAATTTTATTGTTTTCCTGATGTTCAGTTGTATGAGTTCTTTACATATTTTGAAGATCAAACCATTGTCCAATGTGTCATTGGCAAATATATTCTCCCATATGGTCGATTTCCTTTTCATTTTGATGGTGGTTTCTTTAGCTGTGCAGAAGCTTTTTAACTTGATGTAAGTATGGATAGAACTCAAGAACATTATGCTAAGTGAAGTAAGCCAGTCTGTAAAAGACTAATACCATATGATCTCACTTATAAGAGGAATCTAATGAAAAAAATAAACTCACTAACAAAATAGAACCACAGGCATGGAAACATGGAACAGACTGACAGTGACCAGAGGGGAGGTGGGAGGGGATAACTGTATGAAAGACCCATGGACATGGACAACAGTGTGGGAATTGACTGTGGGAGTGGAGGATGGAATGGGTGGAAGAGGGCAAAGGGGAAAAATTAGGAATAACCATAATAGAATAACAATAAAAAATCTTAAAAAATAACATTAGATTAAACATAATTTTGAAATATTGCTTCTCTAAAGCATTTATATTATTAATTATACCTATACTTACTAATTTAATTATAAGCACTGAACATGTTGATCTAATAAAATTACACCAATAACACTACGGGGAAATAGGAAGTGTACTACATAGAGAGGGCAGGGTAAGAGTAAAGCTAAATCCTTGTTTATTCAGAGTGGAAAAGCAAGAGGTAGTGCTTAACTCTGAATATATCAGAAGTGACAAACAAAATATATTTTCTGGAGATATGGTTTTAAAAACAACATAATCAGCTATACTAACTGAAAGTAGTTGACTTTGAGGAGGGGCAAATAGAGGTCAAATTTGCAGAACTATTTTAATTTTTCATTTTTGTAGTAGAACTATTTGACCTTTTGAATTGTAAGCATGTATATATTGCTTAAAGTAAAACCAAAATTAAATGATTGAGGACTCCTGGCCAAGATGGAGGCGTAGGTAGACACACCGTGCCTCCTTGCACAACCAAAAGAGGAAAAACAACAATTTAAACAACAAAAACAGCCAGAACTGACAGAAAATCGAACTGAGTGGAAGTCTGACAACCAAGGAGTTAAAGAAAACACATTCGTCCAGACCGGTAAGCAGGGCAGACCCGGGCAGAGAGCAAGCAGCGAGATGGTGGTTTGTGGAGCCATACTGGCAAAGCTGCAGCTGCCCGGAGAGGCCTGCAGCGGGCGTGCCTGGCCAAAATGCAGCCGGTGCACTGAGCGAAACCCGAGGCTGGCTGACCTGAACCCAGCAGGGCTGTGACTGGTGGACCGGGCAGTCCTTCATTTGCTTGCAGACAAACCAGGAGAAAAAGCTGGGAAGCAGAGCAGAACGTGCAACCCACCATCATGGGGAAATAAAGCCTCAAACCACTGATTGAAAATACCTGTGAGGGTTGAGGTGGCAGTGGCAGGAACTCCAGGCCTCACAGGAGAGTTCATTGGTCAGACCCACATGGACGTGGAACTACGCAAGCCTGCCCACCCACCCCGGAGCCAGCACAGAAGGACCCAACTTGCTTGTGGGTAGCAAGGGAAAGTGTGGAGAGCGGAGCAAGCGCCATTGTTCTCTCAGGCCCCGCCCCCACAGACAGCATCACAACACAACGATGTGGGTTACCTCGCCCTGGTGAACACCTAAGGCTCCGCCCCTTAAAGTAACAGGTGCACCAAGAGAAAAAAAAATGGTCCAAATGAAAGAACAGATCAAAGCTCCAGAACAAATACAACTAAGTGAC